>PVKE010006493.1:0-54149 GCA_004027555.1 Craseonycteris thonglongyai | reverse complement strand
TCTGTCAAAAACAATAAATATGTGTGTATGTGTGTGTGTGTGTGTGTGTGTGTGTGTGTGTGTTTATGTATGTATATGTATGTGTATATATATATATAAAACTGAATTCGATACTACCATCTTTCTCCATCTGTATGTGTGTGTGTGTGTGTATATATATATATATATATATATATATATACAGAGAGAGAGAGAGAATGAGAGATAGAGTCACAAATTATCTGATGAGATCTAATTATATAGTTATAGAATTTAATAGGTTTAAGGTGCTTATTCACTATGACTTTGTTATGCTGACAACAAATATCAGTTGCATAAACAATCCCTAGCTGGAAGCTAGACTCTCATTGATGATCATAACATATTCATATAGACAACAAATATTCTCAATAATTTCAAAACTGCAGATAATTCTTCACAATTTCAATTTTTCTCTCACATTACCTTTCCAAATTATTACAAAGAAACTTATGAAGGAAGAAGAAATACTATTTTTTTAGTAGATGAGAAATTTGAGTCCAGCTAGGTTTTAATTAATTATCAAAGCTGGAACTAAAATCTCCCCACTACAAATCATCTACTGGATTATATGCAGGTGACTTCTCAAATTTCTGTGCTTTTCGTGTAGAGATGATTTCTTCATTTAATTGATCAGTTAAAAGTAATTTTAGCCAACACTAAATGACATAATTTTATAGCAGTTCTTTTTTTAAGTACAGATATTTTCTAGAAATATACAATTGTACCATTCTCAAACACATAAGTAACTGTTCTTTTAAGTTCATCTTTCTTAAATCTGAACTCAGGAGTTCCCAGGGTTTCATTGTTGCCATCTGCCTCAGTTGCCTGTTACTTTTCTTCTTCTAGGAGAGCCTCTTCCGAGAACCTACTCCGAGAAGTCACAATTAAATCTCTTTTCAGTGTGGCTTGAATCTCTCTTTCATGTGGCTTTGCTCTCCTCTCCTCTGTGCTCTTTGACTTTAGAGCTCCTCATTTTCTGAGATATCGTGAAAAGTAGGAGTAGAAAGGGGAAAAAACTGAGGAGCTTCATGCCATCCTTCTAAAGCAGTAGTATCCAGCCCGGGCCACATTGGAAGAATTGTCTTGGGCCACACGTAAAATACACTAACACTAACAACAGCTGATGAGCTAAAAAAAAAAGGGTCCCCCCAAAAATCTCACAATGTTTTAAGAATTTGTGTGGGGCCAGATTCAAGGCTGTCCTAGGCTGCAGGTTGGATGTACGTTTTGTAAAATATCAAAATATGTTTCTTTCACTTGGAAGTGCTTTCTTAGGGTTTTACATTCTCTTTGAGATAATTTTTCCTTTCCCAGCTGATGTTTTACTAAATCTCCTGCACTATTTACTGGTTAATTAGCCTACTTACCACACTTGACATATGATTTATTTTGAAAAAAAAAAAAGAACAATAACAACAAACAAACATCTGCCAAATTCCCCATTAGAAAGTGATAGAAGCAATCGTTGCAAAATATAAATTAAACATTAAAATAATTGATTTTACTGTATGTCTATCACTAATCTTTATTCCACTAACACTGAGGATTAAGCCTCACCACACAGTTTTGTTTTGTTTTCATATATTAGCAGGACTTTCTTATATAAGAGCAGCTTTCCTTTATCGACTTTTTAGTTTACCTAAGTTCAATTTATGTAGGAAATGAAAGAATAATATATGATTCTTTCTCTTTACTCACAAGTTTTCAAAATATTAATTTGGTTTCCATCACCCTCCAAAGGTGGACAATGAGTTGTTATTGTTGTTTTTCTTTAATTATCATTATAAACTCAGCAATCCATTGCAGTCATGTCTGTTACTGATACTGAAGTTGTCATGTCTTTGCTATTTGATACTTCAAGATGGTTTCCCTGTCCTTTTGACATAGACTGATTTTGTCAAGATATACCATGCTCATTTTGTGCATTTCACACTGGAGACAGGGCATCAGCCATTTTTCCAAAGAACTCTGGTTCCTTGAGAGAATTATGCTTTTTGGGGAAATTTTATTTTCTAAGTCTGTGCTACACTCTGAATCTTGTATTACTGTATATTCTACCTATTATTCCTCCAGCTTAAGACCTATACTATATCTCATCACAAGTGCAACCCTTCCCATTTACAACTCAGCAACATCAGCCCCAGGTTTTAAATCAAGCTTGTCCAAACATCGGCCCATGAGTGCATGCAGCACAGGGTGGCTTTGAATGCTGCCCAACACAAACTCATAAACTTTCTTAAAACATTATAAGATTTTTTTTTTGAGGTTTAAAAAAAAAATCTCATTAGCTATCATTAGTGTTAGTGTATTTTATGTGTGGCCCAAGACAGTTCTTCTTCTAATGTGACCCAAGGAAGCCAAAAGATTGAACACTCCTGTTTTAAAGCATCCTTATTTATAGATTCCCAACACAATAGAAACTTCTAGTTTCCTATATTCAACACTGTTTTAATTCTACCCACATTTTCTGCTTTTGGAGAAGTTAGGGATGTAACATAGGAAAGAGAAATTGTTTTATACTTTAGCTGCTCTATCAACTTTCTGGAGATTTCCTTCTGATTTTATATGTCTTAGATTTTCTGCATTTGTTTTATGTAAGTACTAAAATAAAGTCTCTTGTACCCATTTGGATATAAGTAGAAAAGTATTCAAACTATATGGTCTTACATAATCTCATTCAGGAGCTTTCAAATTTCCTTGTCTTATAGTGAAACATATATTTGCATTTAATGGGCTTGTTGAAATCTCACTAAATAATTTTCATTATTTAGTAGAAAGACCAGCAGTTTGAAAAACACTACTCTAGACCAGTTTTTCCTTTCATACGTAGTTAAGAAATACATCTGTCAGTCATTGACCTGCTCAAGAATAGAAAACTCATGAATTTCCTTGGTTCTTCTCAAGGTAAAAGGTGCCCTTCTTCCCAAGTTTGTTAAGTCTCACATATTGATCTTATTACATATGAAATAAGGGGTTAAACATTCTTCCCACCTCATATCTTTGGGAATAAGAGAATTGAACAAATTCTCTTAAAGATTTTACTTGAGAGTGATAGATATGAAACAAACTTTCTACTGAGACAAAAAAAGTATATAGTTTTGTTTATTTAATTTCTTAAGTAAATCAAACTTGCTTTTAACTTCAATATTAAACTATTCATTTTAACCCTTATCCTAAAACATTCCCTTGGGCTTGTAAAACTCAATCACCTAGAATTCATCTGTCAAATGTGTTCCCTTTTCTTGGGTTTATCTTCATGACATTAAATAAATAGTTTGAACTTTTCAACTTTTCGAATAATTGTGTTGCGTTGACGTGGCTGATGCAGCCTGTGTGCCTCTGTCTGCATTGTGTGCTGAACGCCTAAAAGCAACTTGTCTTTTATTGAGAATGACTGAGTGTGGGCAGCAACAGGAGAGTTTAAAAATTAGAAATATGGAGTAAACAGAAGAAAATTCTCTTTGTCTTCAAGGACTTAGGGTACTTTTCTATTTGTTTTATATATTAGAGCCTTTTAAAATGAACTCTCTTCATATGGATATAATGTCAGTTGTGCTTGCCAAAATACTGGTATAGGGTAAATAATTCTTGGAGGCAGAAAAAATTAGGGAAGAAACTACCTAAGTACTATTTGATGATTGCTGCTTGTAGCATATTTTTAATTGTCTTTATTTATTAGGTGAAATGTTCCATTTTATCTCATCCTCCTATCTCCTCACATATGGCTTGAGAATCTTCTCCAACGAAACACTTTTGATTTTAGGATATTTTATTTTCTCTCATAAAAGATTCTTCTCTTCTTTTAGATTTAAAAATCAAAGTAATATTCTAATAGGATCCAGCCCCTTCCCTGCTCTTTGTGTGTTTGGAGACTTTCTCCAGAGTCAGCCTTAGAAAATCAGATTTGTGATTTGAAGGCCATAGATTCTTCTCTGATGTAGTGAGGACAAAAAAGTCATGCAGGAAGCAGCTTGTGACCAAGCCAAAATCACCCAGAGTGACACTGAACATGTTTGACTACGGTCCGATGTTTTTGAAATGTTAGGTCATTATATCCTATAGTAACCACTTATTTTAAATGAATGAGAATAACATATATAATATGATAGCACCTAATAGTTACAATAGCATACATATATACACACCTATTGCATAGTAAATAAAATTCAAGCCAATTTTGAGCAGCAGTAACTAACTTAACATTTTAGCTTTACAAAATGAATGATGAGTTTGAAATTCAATCAGTCCTATTTTGTGTTGAGGCAAATGTAGTTGGCTTTTTCTGAGAATCATACCTTCTGTTCTCATTTACATAAGAAATTACGTGAAATCTTCTAAAGCATTCGTTTTCAACTTTGCCATTATAACACACCTTGCAATCAAGGTTTGCAAACGGTTTGCTTTCTATAAAATTATAAATTAGAACAGATTCAGTGATTTCTCCTTTTAACTCACTTGGATTCTGATACAAATTTTTTGGAATGACAGAAAGGGAAGTAAGATTAGCAGGCATACTGAAATTTGCACACAATTCGTGGCTTCTTTTGTTGTTACAGCTTTTGTGTGTGATACTTACCAGGATACCATTAGTAATTATCTATATGCTTGTGGAAAGTATTATTATGAAGGCCACTTTCCTATTCCCCATATGCATATTTCCCCCTAAATTCCTGCCTTTTTTTTTTTTACTTGTACAGTATTTGGGGATAGAGCAAATTCAGGGAATGCATACAAGTAAGTGTTGCTTGTGTCAGTATTATCCATCATAGTCATCATTCTGTGGGGGAAAACACTGATTCTAGAGCTGGGGGCCCTTTAGGATAAATAGAACACTAACCAGCACAAATGAGACCTTCCGCCTACCCCACTCCCCCGCACACACACACATAAAAATTGTGTTGCTTTTCTCACATAGCTCGTATTTCATCTCTTTACTAGATACTCTTGATTTGAAATATATTCTACTCTCAGATTTATATGAAAATAGAATTTTAAGCTTTTTATTCTAGAAGGTGGTCTTTATTTTTAATAACCCACATGACATATACTTTTAAATTCATTATTTTAAGATATAACATTTAAATTAGACTCATGCTCTAATTTCTTAAGGTGTCCTGGTATATAGTAAGGCTCTCAAACAATTTTTGCAGGCAGTGGGCTCTACGAATATATACCTTTTTTTTTTTTTTTCTTTTCAACTTTAGGAAACAAGTTAAAAATTGCAGAATTAGGCTTTGGAGCTGTGTAGTATATTTTGGACTATTACAAACTTATCTAAATCTACAGCCTCCTAGGAAAGATCGAACCCCTTCCAGTTTGTGATTGTAATATATTATTTGTGTGGACTTGAGTCTGCGTCGATAATGCATTTAATATTTTCTGAACTGAGCTTCTGTTCTGTGCCAGGCAGGCCTCTCACTGTGCATGTTCAGTTCACAGATTGACTGACTGAGAGCCAAATTATTCTCAGTAGCACGTACTCAATTCCCAACTACTACAGAAAAGGTGGACTCCGGGGCCAAAACTGGACTCTCACTAACAAAGCTTGCTTTCTGCCACTGGTAATACTTACACAGTGAATGAAAATTCAGTGACCTATATTCTTCCATTTAAATCTTTAAAATTTTAAATGAAAACTTTGTCAACAGTAATTCTTACCATATTGAGGCAAAAAGAGCGTTCCCTGCAATCTGGCAGCACTAAATGAAATTCATAACTATCAAAAATCCGTTTTCTCTGCATAACTTTTAAGAACACTCCTGATGTCTTGGAAATTCCATGCAATTTTCTGTAAAAGTTGGTTTGGAATGCAACTGTGCATCTTGAAGCCCACATACAGTGAAGTTAAATTACAGCAATAGCATATTTCTCAAGCACCATATAGTTGCAAATCCTTTAACCTGAAGTACAGAGGAAAGGATTTTCTCCTTGAACAGTGAAGGAAGTTGAACTTTGGGGTTGTTTCAATTTAACACATGATGTGCTACACACGTAGAGCTATACTTTTTATCTCCTACTTTTTCTTCTTTATTCATCCCTACTTCCTTTAAAAGGAATTAAGTATGTAATGCTGATTATAAAACTGGATCCCTATAATCACTATTCTCAAAGCATCCTTTCTCCATACTGATTTATGTAAGTACTTACTTTTCAGTAGGTTAATCTAAATGCAGAGTACATGGCTGTTAGTTCTTCATCACCATGTCTATCACTTCTTCATAACCGTTGCTGGTCTTCTCCGACTCAGTGAATGGCATCACTATTCACCTTGCTCCTCCAGCCACAACTTATCTGTCTCTGATGCCTCACTTTTATTGTATTTCTCATTAACAAGCCAGGTCAGCTCTACCCACGAAATATATCTCAAATAGAGCCAGCTCCACTGACAATTGCATTAGCCACTTAATTGTATTCCCTATTTATCTTCCTCTTACCTTATAGTCTATTTATCACAGAGCAGCTACAATGAACCTTCTAACATATTCTTGAATGAATCAATACATTGAAATGTTATCAAAATTAATTTTTTAATTACTTTAGCAATATGTTGTTTATCCTGGATTACAAGTAGACCTAAAACCAAAATAAGTAATAAAAATTCAACCTTTAGGTGCCTTGCCTACCATGAGATCTTATTTATCCATCATGGCTCACTCTTGGCAGCCTACTCAGAAGGATGATGCGTGGGAACCCAGCTTGCCACAGGGCAGTGTCAGGCAGTCCTGTTCTATAGGAGACCTTGCAGCAGTCCATGCTACAGCTCCCCAGCAGTCAGGGAAGCATCTTCTTTCACCCACCAGATGAAGGCTCAAGTGGAAGAAGATGAGATTCACACAGCATGACAGTGGGCACTGGCCTGGCTTAGAAGCTTCAACCCCCCAAGAACTAATGTTTCTTGAAACAATCAATAGGCATAGCATCTAGCAGCCCCGGAGGTTACATGTCCAATTATAAGGATGACTGCACTCAGGGAATCTAAAGCAGTGGTGCCCCCATCATGTACTTATAGTTCTTGAAAACCAGACAGATGCTCTCTACCAAATAGAGTCATTGGTAACGTAAGCAAGGTTGCGGAGTAACATAGTTGAGGTACCATTTTCGGGGAACACCTCTAGGAGGTTAACCAAAGGTCACATTCTCATTCAGAGGGAAATGGCTTTGCTAGCCACTATAGGATTTTAACATCAGCTTTAGATTTGACCTTAGGTGTTAAAATGATTTTTTATATTTTGCTGGAGGGCAGACATTAAACCACTATCCACACCATATTTCTTACGTTTTTTGCACAACACAGGTTTTTGGTTTTTTGTTTGTTAGTTTTTTGTGGGTTTTTTTGGGGGGGGGGGGTGTTGTTGGTTGTTTGTTTTTGAGAAACAGGTATTTTAATCCTCAGATTGAAATGGTGGGGTAATCCATTTGACAGCATGCCACTGCTGCCTCTGTATAATGTTTGCTCCAGCCTCTGGACCAGCCTGGATCAGCCAGGCCACGCCTCTTCAGGGCCTCTGATACCTTACACACATTCCAGTCAGAGCCTGGCACACAAGACCTTTAGATTTCCAATTTATTTTTGCATGAGGGAGAAAACCTAGCTAATAGCAGGCAGCAGAATCACTAAGAATATTGCTTGTGCCTAATGTAACAATCTGGCCCCAAAATAACACAACTACATAGGAAAAATATCATTGCCACTGCTTTGCCACTGTAGCAATTTACTTTGCTACAGTTGGGAAGACCTGTAGATGGACACTCCTGTCCCCTTCTCGCGTCCTCTAACCAGCACAGTGTTCTTGGGGGAGGAGGGGGTGGAATGGTCAGCTTTGCAACGTATTTTAAAGCAGGTGTTTCTATTATTAAATCTCCTGGGGCTGGGACATGATGAATCAGGATTAGAAACTTCCTGTGCAATTATTAGTGGGAAATATTTCAAGAATATATGTATTATATAATATGCTACAAATTTGATTTAGAAGTATTTCCAACTGCCTTGATTTTTTTGTTCTGAGATTAAAGGAAGACAGAAGTTTTAGTGGCATCCTATAGGATTGGTTAAAGAATTAGGTTTGAGAGCTATAGTAGCTATTAGAAAGTGTTGGTTCCTATGAAGCCCCTAATTTGGACTGAGGAGAAACTAAGGTCAGTTTCCCCCAGCTCCAGAACCAGAGTGACTCTGTCTTCTTTTCCAGGCTTGGGGACTTTTCTCCCACAGTATAACCATGGTACCACCCCCCACCCCCAATTTCTTTGTGACACCAACCAGGCTTACCTTTACTCTGTAGATTTGCAAAGGGCGCTAGGGGTAGAAAATATGTTTATTTATGTGATAATAGAATAATTTTTTTTGATGTAATGATTTAAAAAATATTCTTATTGTATAACATTTTAAGAAATAATGTATACTTTCATACCCAATAGTTTAAGTAGGCTAGCATTGTTATTTGTCAGTTTATTCAAGAATGAGCAAAGTTGTATTCATTACGCAAAATGTGTGAGGCTTTTATGCACAAATATTATTAAAATACCAGATCATATTTTAGTTTACCTATGTTCTTGAATGATATTTACCTGTTGCTAGGAGTCATAGTTATTTTCTTTTAGTATTTTGACGGTATTATTCCACCGTCTTCTGGTTTCCATTGTGTTGAGAGAACTGCCAATCATTATTCCTTTGTTAGTGATTGACTTTGTTCTACTGACTGCTGATAATTCTTTTTTTTTTTTCCTTTTAGTGTTCTGCAGTTCTGTGATAGCTCTGCTTATGTATTTCATTTTATTTACCATGCTTAGAATTTGTAGGGCATTCTGAGTCGAAGGACTCAGTTTTTTAATCAGTTTGAGGAAAGTTTCAATAATTATTTTCTCAAGCATTAATTTCTCCCCATTATTTTTATTCTATTCCTCTGGGCATTTAATTAATTGTATATTAGACCTCCTTGTGCTATGTTTATCAGTCTCTCTTTTATACTATCTATCCTACTCTGTTATAAAGGATGGTATCTTCAGATCTGTCTTCCAATTCTAATTTTTTCTTCAGCTCTAATTTTCTCTTTAAGCTATCTGTTGCATTTTGAGCTTTAGTGATCATATTTTTAATTTCTCAAAATTCTGATTCTTTTTCATATAGCGTTTTATTATTTGCTCATATCTCACTTTCCTTTTTATTTCCTGAAGAGTTTAAATATACGTTTTTTTACATTTATGTGTGGTAATTAAAATCTGAAGTCCTTTGGGGTTTTATTCTTTTGTTTGCTCTTTCTGTTGGCTCTCATTCATAATGGCTTAAGTTTTTTTCTTTTATTTTGTTTATAGTTGCAAGCTTCTATTTAGGCTTTAACTGTGGGAAACCAGTGAGGCCTAGGTTAATGGATGTGTGTTCAAAGATCATTCTTTTGCCGAAATTCCAAGGCACTACCCATTTGGCCAGCCTTTGAATTTATTTCCTGAGTAGGGGTTTCCAAGAATCAGAAAGAAGGGTAATTCACACTGATAATTTATGTGAGGGGTGGCCCATGGCTTTAATTCTCAGAGGAGATATTCTTGTCCACTCTGTCTTACATGGCCATTAAAGTCAGGCTACGAAGATTAACAAGTCTCCTCAAGGTAATTGTGGCATTCCTCCTTCATTCGAGAGTCGTTTTTTACTTAAAAAAAAAAAAAAAGCTTTATTTATAAAATAAGATTTACCCATTTTAAGTGTACATTTCATTTATTTTTGCAAATTCACAAAGATATACAGCTATCACCACAATCCAATTTTAGAATATTTCCATCACCTCAGTAAGGTTCTTTTGTCTGTTTATAGTTAATACCTTTTCCCATAACCAAACTTGGGCAACTACTAATCCACTTTCTGTCTGTACAGACATTTTACATAAGCAAAGTTATACAAGATGTGATCTTCTGTATCTGCCTTCTTTCACTTAGTATTATTTTATTTTATTTTTATGCTTTTTTTTTTTTTAAAGATTTATTTTATTGATTTTTGACAGAGAGAAACAGAGACAGAGAGAGACAAAGAGAAGGGGGAGGGCCCAGAGCAGTCTCCATAGTTGACATTAGTTTTCCATTTAGTTTCACTCCACAGGCGGGCACAGGGCTGCGCAGGGCAGGAACTGGGCCGGGAGCCTCCATATAGGCCCCAGCAAGAACTGAACTGGGGGCACACCCCAGTTCAGCATATGGGTCTGCATGGGCCGGGGCCGGGATTTGATCCTTGGTCCTCGGGGCTTCAAAGTGAGCACTCTACCCACTGAGCCATCCCAGCTTTTCCTAGTATTATTTTTGAGATTTATCTATGTTGTGGCATGTATCAATATTTCATCCCTTTTTTATTGCTCAATAGCATGCTACTGTATGACTATTCTATTTTTTGTTTGTCTATTTACCAGTTGATAGACATATGGTTGTTTCTACTCTTTTACTATTATAAATAATACTGCTATGAACGTTCTCATGCAAGTTTTTATTTATCTTGAGTGGATATGTAGGAGATAAATGGCTGGTTTGAATGATAATTTTTTTTTTTTACAAAATAAACTACGGTATGTATTTGAAAGAATGTTTTATTTTATCTAGCATTTCTAGCTATTTAGTAGTAAAAAAAAATGTTAGTATATTTGAAGCACAATAATGTTTGAAAGAGAAGTTTGTTTGAGTTTTTACCAAATTTAATAAGAGAAATTTGTGAGTTGAAATTTTTGTCATTTGAAAATTCTAACTTGCAAGATAGTGATCACATTTCTCTCTCTCTTCCCCTCTCTCCTCCCTCCACCCTCCTCTCTCCTTGCTCTTTCTCTCTCTTTTGTTATTAAGAGTCATCAAAAGCCCTTAACAGCACATGAGGAAAACACTGATAATGTGTCAAAAGTATTAACTACAGAATATTTTGTTTGTAGTTTACTTTTGTTTTATTCTAGGACATAAGAGAGTTAACCCTAAGAAACGAATTTCTCTTTTACACTTTCAGCCAAAGAATTCGATTAGAAGAAATACATTTTTAACTTTTTCAAATATTCAAAATTCAGATGATTTAAATTTGATTATACTTCTGTTATAAAGAACATTCACTTTAAAAATTATACTTAATAGAAATTAATTGTATTTTGGAGACTTGATTTTTACCTTCTCTTGCTTTTATTAAAAACATAAAAATATCTACACATACCATTCTTATTTCTCTGTTTGGGTTTCTTTTTTCCCTAAATTGAATAATAACTAGTAAATAGTTACAGTTTATTGATATATATATCACAAAAGTAACAAAATCTACTACCATATGTGAAGAGAATTTTTCTTCCCTCTACCCTTAGGTTATTTAGGGCTATGAAAACAATATTCTACTATTGTTAGATTCTTTTAAGTTTTGTAATTGAAGATCAGTTTAATGATTATGTGCATCCACTATTTCATAAATTTCATGTGTCCTCAGTAAATGGAAGTGAGCACAAGTGTTTTTGATTACCTGTCACCTATGAGCACTTTGTGACTCAAGACCTGTGTTATATTCCACCTAGTAGATAATATTACTTCACTAGCCAAATGCTTTAAAATAATTTATTGTGCTGTTTCTTTTTCTTTACAAAAAAATTATTTGGTAAGATCTTTCTAAATGGATATTGTTTTTGTTCATGGAAAATTTCAAGAACATAGGGTTGATTTAAATGCTTTTAACCAATCACTTATCTTTAATGCACTGAATCATCATGGAGATGCTAAGAGCAGTTTAAGGTTTTTATATATGATACTTTCTAGTAAAATTTTATTGTTTTGAGATTCTGGCATATCTATCTTAATAGGAAGTTGAAGATAGAGTTTCAATTCAGTGTATGGATTACATTAGTATAGGATGTTATGAAATTTACTTTTCCATCAAGTATATATATTAAATTTTAGCAGTATTCAGGTACCTTATTGTAATTTCTAAAATATTGTTATTGTGCTTGTGAATATGCCCTCTAAAGAAGAAACTTGATTTTTCTTGGTACACTTTCTGAAACAAACAAACAAACAATCATGCAACTAAACAAAAAGGTGATTAGCGTATTGGTGTAAGTAGAATTCTGCCTTAATAATGCTCTCCTAAGAAGGAAGCTGTCCTTACGTCCTTCCTACATACTTACTTTTACCAAGTTTAACCACTTCTTTCTGTTTCTATCCTAGCCTAGTGAAGCCTCAGCAGTAAGTGTATAAGAAACTTCTGGTTAGACAGAAGTCAGCCTCATTTGAAAGGTTGCTGAGGTGATAGTGTTGCTGTTGTTGTAATTATTCCTATATGTACACACAATAATAATAAAGTAGCTTTCATTTATAGAACATACCAGATACTTACTTATAGCAAATCCGGAAGGAAGGGAGCATTACCCCCATTTAGAGCCCGCAAAGTCTTGTAATTTGCCCAAGGTTATTCAGCTAGGATGTGAGTTTAAATTTATCCAATTCCAAAATTCATTCATATAACCTCTATTCCCAGACTGCCCAGACTTTTTTGGTTTGGAAGATCTCTTGGTTTCTGCCTACCTTGTCTTGCCTTTTATTATCTCCTTCCTACTTGTTCTTAATTGGAACATCGTTTTAACTTGTTGTTGTTTTTTTGTCTTGATTGTGGTTATAGAAATGCATCTCTACTTCAGACTGTTGAGTTGGTAGTTTGTGCTCAAGCACCAAAGAGCATGAATATTCACTTACCCATATATTCAGTCATCTACCAACAGGTGTTTTATTGAGTATCTATTATGTATAAAGTGCTCTACAAGATACTTTAGGGAACATGAAGATTGAGACACACCTGCCTTCTTTTGCCCATGCCCTCCTTGAGAGCAAAGCATGAGAAATATAAGAATGAAAGCAAGAATAGAAAGAAACACCTAAAGGAGTTGGAAGTGGCTGATTTCAGGAAGTAGGATTTGGAAATAAGGAAGTACACCATATGAGACTGCTGGTCGTTATATATAACTTAAAAATATGTATACATGTATTATTATAATAAAAGTAAACCAATTCCAGAAATAAAAGCATTCTAACCTGTGGTGGAACAATGGGCATGTAGGTCAGAGTTGCAAGAAAGTACTGGATATTTCAGAAATGTGAGTCTTGCATGGCTAGAACCTAAGATGATAGAGAAAAACCAGCATTCTTTCAATCAATAATTATTTACTGAAGACCTAATTTATGTCTGTCACTGTGCCAAATAAAGCACAAAGGTAAAATACCGAAGTTCTTGTCTTATCTTACTTCCTCTCAAATTGATCTTGGATTGGGGCAATAGACCTGACCATACAATATAATGTGATGAGTGGATACATGATTATATTCATATACCAGACACCTGGAGAGTATAGAAGAGGCCATCCAGAGTCACCGGGATGTCACTGAAGGCAAGGAGAGATCAACAGTTGAAAAGCAGGGAGACAGAAGCAGCAGAGCTCTGAGTAAAGCTTCTTATGATTAAAAGGGCAAGGCATTCACCTGTGTTACAGGAGAATGTTTGCAGATGAGAGTGGATGGTAGTTGGTAGTGAGATGGTGACAAGCTTTAAATCTGAAGAATTTAAGCATTATACTGTAAATATTAGAAGTTATTGGAAATGTTTGAGGAGGACAGTGACATAATCAAATTTTTCTTCCAAAACAACTGTAGCAGTGGTATGGAGGAGGGGTGGCACTGGGATCAGTGAAGAGACCAATAATAAGGAAGATACTGGTGTAGTTTAGGAAAGATGTCATATCTCAGGTTTCTTAGGGTTTTTGCTTTTGATTTTCTGATCTCAACATTTTTATGTCTATGACTCTATGTATGTATGTGTGTATGTATTTAATCTATGTGTCTTATCTATCTATCATCTATTTATCCTGAACTCTGGTATTCTAGTGATATCTGTGTCATTTTTTATACATGAGGGCTGTCCAGAAAAACTCCAACCATTGTCAATACAATGAGAACAGTTACATGGCTGTATACTTCTGGAAAGCCCTCATGTATAAGTTATATTTAATATTATAATAAATCCTAAATATATGTATTCTAAATATAAAATTCTTCAAATCTTATCTCTGTAGATCATAATCTTAAAGAGCACAGATGTTTCAGGTGGCAGTGTTACATGCTAAATACCTATTGTATAACATAACATGAACATCTGTAACTCATGAAACAGTTTGCAAATGGAATTCTTTTTTTTTTTTTTTAAGATTTATTATTTTGTTTGAGATAAGATAAGAAAGAGAGAGAGAGAGAAAGTGGGAAGGTCCAGAGCAGTCTCCATAGTTGTACATCATTAAAGATTTATTTTTATTGTTTTTGACAGACAGAGACAGAGAGAGACGGAGAGAATGGGAAGGGCCCAGAGCAGTCTCCATAGTTGTATATCATCTATTTTCGACATGTTTTTGTTCCACACAGGTGGGTGGGGGCTGTGCATGACAGGAACTGGGCTGGGGACCTCCTGCAGAGGAGGCACACCCCTCAAGCCAGGGGACAAACTGGGGAGCGAGAACTGAACTGGGGGCCTTCTGCATGGGAAGCACACCCCAGGTCAGCATATAAGTTTATACAAGTCAGGTCTGGGATTTGATCCTCAGTCCCCAAACTGGGTCTGGGATTTGATCCTCAGCTTAACCTGCTGAGCCATCCTGGCTTCCCCATAGTTGTACATCATTAGCTGTGACAGTTTCATTCCACACAGGTAGGGGGCAGGAACTGAATTGAGGCCTCCTGCAATGGACAATCCCATCAGTTACCAGTTGTGCTGCAGTTCAGCCTATGTGTTTGCATGGGTCAGGCTGAGATTTGATCCCTGGACCTTGAGGTTGCAACACAGTGTCTCAACCTGTTGAACTATCCCAGCATCTCCTGCAAATGGAGCTCTTAATGAAGTCCAGCTCCTCTTATTTTAGTTGAGAACAGTATTTGTCATATTTTGTTACTTTTCTGAGTAACAAATATCTTCGATTCTCATTGTCCAATACAGCACTGTCCAATACAAATGTAATGCAAGCCACTAATACAAGCTACATATGTAATTTAAAAATTGCTAGTACCACATTTAAAAAGTAAAAAAAAAAAAAAACCAAAAAAAAAACAAAACTGGTGAAATTTATTTTAGTGATTATTTAATAAAAATAGACCTAAAAATATATACAAAATATTGTTTTTTCAGCCTGTGATCAGTTAAGGTATTGCTATTGAGAAATTTTACATTCCCTTTTTTATATATATATATACTGTCTTTGAAAGCTGATGTGTGTTTTACATTTATAGAACTTCTCAATTTGGACTATTCATGCTTCAAGTAAAGTGCTCAATAGCTGTGTGTGGCTAGTGGCTACTGTATTGGAGAATACAGCTCTAGATTGACCATATTTAGTGTAAAACTCCATTTTGGGATTCATTCTAAATTTAGTAAAGTATGAAAAACATGGATGTCCATGTGACTTATGCCTTTCTCTATGACGACACTGAACATGGATTTTATTTATTTTATAGCCTTAGTGACTTGGAGTATTAATTCATCCATCTAGTTAATAAACCTTAAGTTTACCTCCTTCATCTTTCTGACTTTTTGTCTTTTTCTTTTTTTTTTATAATCTCATCCTTTTGTTCTCAGCTATAGTATTATTTATAAATAAATGACATCTTGGAAAATGAACAGGAACAAATCAGGCAGAAATAAAAAAAGGAAACCATCTCCTTCATAACTCCTTATTCTCTTGTAATGAAATCTGTATTAGTTAATATGATAATAAAATTTTGAAATTGTTTTCAAGATGGCATCTCCTTAATACCATTGGGTAATGAGTAGCAAGGAGCACTGTTCTCTCATTAGGATGCCTGGAGGGGTCACAGAAGCAAGCCCATGTGGAGTGGATTCCCTGCAGAGAACATGTCTGATTTCTAGGCTGGTTCTGAACCCTTGCAAATGATGAGGTGTTAGTGGAATATTAGTGTTCAGCATTTAAATATTACATACGAGTCTACGTTGTGAGGGGCAGAGCTCTGAGTAATTTAACATACATTGGATCCATTAGTCCACATTATAGGCCTTCAATATGTGTATTATTGTCATACTGATAAGGAAACAGGCTCAGGGTATTTGCAAATGTTGCCTAAGGATACAAAGTAGAGGTAGAGATAGGATTTAAACCCAGATCTCTCTGATCCTACAGTACAATATGCTGCTTGTTTAGATAAAATCTTTCATCCTTGAACATTCTGTGCTATAACTGTTCAATGGAACATGGAGCAAAGGAGCCAGGAGAGTTTCTAGTCACTGCCCTGCTACTAATGAGGGTTGTGAATGTGTGCAAATTCTTTCTTTCTTCTAATATTTTCTATCTACATCTGTCTCAGGCAATGTGCTAGGAGTAGTGAAGTTAGTAATGCAGCCTGTTTACTAAGAGAGGCATCATGGTGAAATATAATTTTCTCTGTCCTTCAAAATCACCATCTGCTTGAAGGAAAAGGCTTTATTAATGTAATACTTTGGAGTCAAGCAGGTCCAAATTCAGAACCCAATCTTCTTAATATCTGTATGAAGACAGGCAAATTATTTAGTCTCTCTAAGTCTCAACTTCTTCATCTGTGAATATGGCTGTTGTAAAGATTCAATGAGAAAATGCAGTAGGACAGAATATATTCATTCTTTTCACATCAGAAAAAAATGAGAGCTTCATTTACAAAACACTTTTTACATAAGAATTAAGTTCTTAGTGTCAGAGGAATTCAGAGAAGGAAACATACTTGAGTGTGATCAGGGAAGATTTCAGAGAAGATAAAGATTTCAGGCTGGTAGAGAGGAAGGAAGGATTGGGACAGAAAAACTGAACAATGCAGAGAGCAGTATTGTATGAAAAAAGGTGTAAATCAGGCATGGCATATATGAAAACATTTGGAATTTGCAATGATTTATGAGCATTTCAACATGGTTCAGGTTGTTGAGTTTTTGGTCATGAGTTAACCATAAAATTAAGTAGCTTCTGCTGCTGCTGTCGCAGGCAGTCTCTTTGAGACTCAGTTGTCCTGCCGCAACTTCTCCAGCTCCAGATTCCAATTTTTTGACTCCTGTAATGTCTGGATTTTTTTTATGTCTGCATTTTTTCATTTCCTATGTTTCATGTCCAGAACTTTCACCTTCTTTTAGAATAGCAGTTTTATGTCTTTTATTAGGTTTCACAGAACCAATTTAAATACCCTGCACTCAATGATGTTATAGTATTTACTTATTTAATTTATTTAATATTATTTATTTTTATTTGATAATATTATTAAATTAAACTTTAAGTGAGACCAGACTCCTGGAATTTCTTACTACACATCTAATATCATCTTTCAAAAATAAGTTTTTAAAGATCTTGAATAATTTATAAAAACCCTCAGAAATTTGAGTTTATTAGGCTTTTGGTTACATTGAACATGCATATGAGAACTCTTATATGAGATGTTATTTTTTTAATTTAAAAGTAAGGGAATTTTTATAGTCTAAAATAAGGCCTACTGGAATTGATGAGGATATACAATATATATCCTTGTTTTTTGGTTCTTTTGATTTACCTGATAGAGGTAGTTTAAATATCCTATACTAAAGATTTCTTTTAGCCATCTTTCCTTTCAATGGAAGCTGACACATTCAAAATTATTCCTAGTTCCTCAAATAAAGCATATATTTTAAATAAATAAAGTTAAATAGAAAATAATTGGTCTTGTATAACATTGAAATTAGAAGAACCACTTTATATTGTATCATATCATATCTTATATTTATTGTGAATGTGAAAATATTTACTAATATATACAAATTTAGAAATAGCATAATGCTTCAGATAATACAATGTGAAAATGGTCTAATACCATTTTAATTTATTTTTGCTTTTGTTTGCATTTATAAAAATATTTTTATTAAAAAGATAGCTAACATACAATATTATATTAGTTTCAGGGGTATACCATAGTTATTCAACATTTGTGTACCTAAAGAAGTGATCACCATGGTAAGTCCATCAACCATCTGACACCATACTATGCTATCACAGTATTATTGACTATATTCTCTATGCTGTATATTATATCCCCATGACTTGTTTTGCATCTGGAAATTTGGACCACTTATTTTTCTTTACCTTTCCCCCCATTTTTAAAATTTTTTAATTACAGGTGACCTTCAGTATTATTTTATGTGAATTTCTGGTGTACAGTATAGTGGTTAGACACTTATATAATTTTAGAAATGATTCCCCTGACCAGTCCAGTACTTATCTGGCACTATATATAATTATTGCCATAATATTGATTATATTTCCTATGTTTTATATCCCTATGCATTTTTTGCTTTTAAGTATAATATATAGAGAGAGAAATGCATATATATATATATATATATATATATATATATATATATATCCATGAATCTTTATAAACTGAATACACCCTATAACCAACATCCAGCTTAAGAAACATATCTAATACCCCACAGTGCTCACCCTCATGACACTTTTCAGTCATTACCCTACCCCAAAGGTATAATCAGTGTCATTATTTCTAATAATATAGATGAATTTTGACTCCTTTTCCACTTAAAAACATTTTTCTTTAGACATAGGTAACATAAAAATATCTAAATAAGTTTTATAGTATGGTTATTGTATTTTATGTTTATATTTTTAATTATATAATTTTAATACTGTCTTCAGCCTGAAGATAAACTATTCATAAATTAATTGCCTGTAGCTTCAAAGGGAGGGCTGGTGGTTAATGCACACACACACAGATTTTGTCCTACCACAAATTCTTCTGACTAAAAGCAATATAATAGTAAGAAAACACACTGTTGTATTGATTTTTTAAAACATTGGGAATTATTTGGCATCAAAATGAAGAATTTCCTTTTATTTATTTATTTATTTATTTTTATTGTTTTTTACAGAGAGAGAGAGATACAGAGACAGAGAGAGAGAGCTGAACTGGGGGCACTCCCCAGTTTAGCACATGGGTCCACACGGGCTGGGGCCAGGATTCAATCCTGGGTCCCCGGTCCCAGAATTTTCTTTTAAAAGCAATTTTTCTGTTACTATGTCAGAATACTTTTATTGAGAATAGTTTTAAAACCTCCTAGAATAATCAAGTGAAATAATCCAGTTTTATGAATCAGTGTTAGTTCTGTCTCTTTCAAGCTGTCTTGGCTAATAAGACACAGTTTTTACCTTTAAAATTTATTTTAAAATATGTAAAGTTAACCAGAATGATAATTTTATTATGAATTTATCATAATTTTAAAAATCTCTGCTAGCTATTTATTACTCTGCACCACAGTGCTGACTGGGACACTGAAGGGAATATGTATACTTGAGCTGGAGGATGTTAGTCTGAAGTGAGCTTGATCTGGTAAGATGGGCTCTATTCAAAAATTGGTTGGCTGTGGCATTATTAGATATAAATTTTGATTTTTCAGCACAATATGTTTTTGCGTTTCCATGACTTAACTATGTAAGAGCACTATGATGTAAAGAAGTATACTTTGAAGGACAATTGCTGAAGAACAATAATACATACCCTCTCTTTCAACATAAGCATTATATTAAAAGAAGTCATTATGTGTAAAAATGGAACACCCTAGAGAAAATACATATTAGATTAACTTAAGGAAAATATAAGAAATTTTTCTTTTTATGCAGGTGATGAGTTAGGTACATGAAAAGCATTGGCCTACACTATTTAGTGCTTTGTCAAATGGATGTAGAAGTGGAGGCTGCACTGACATTGCACGTTCCTTAGATATCAAAAAGGTCAGGAAAACTAAGCGTATTTAAGAACTTTATATAAAACATATTTGCAAATGGAGAGTTTAATAAGTCCCTGCATCCATAATTTCTTATCTGATGATCTATTTCAATAGAGTCAGATTACACATGGGAACTATACACAGATGAAGGATGATCCATGATCACCTTGCCATGCTACTCTAAGACACTCTCCACCCCACCCCAGGAAAAACTTATATACGCTTTAGGACTTAAGAAAAAAAATTTTTTAGGAATGAAAAAAGTATAAGAGATATTGCTTTGAAAAGAAAACCAAATCCTTGTTATTCAGAAGCTGGATAATGGCTCGATGAAATGCTGCCCTCACCCCATGCGTTTAGCCTGTGCTTTAAAACAATACAGTCAGTGTGCCCATTAGGGAGAGCAGGTAGGGGTATATATGAAACATGTTTGCCTGCATGTTAACTTTAAAGTTAGGTGATGAATGCGTGGAAGTTCATGATACTATTTTTTTCTACTTTACTTCTTGTATGTTGTAAATTTTCCATGACAAGTAAGTTTTAAAACTTTGTCTTCCAAAGCACACTTAGAACTGATATGAATAAGTTCTGCCTGTTTCAGAGGCAAGTAATAGTATGATTTTAACACTAAGAAAGTAATGCTAGAAATTGGAAAAGTCATAGCCTTGTTTATATGTCCCTCTCAAGGCCAGCGGTTTTTGGATTCTAGTTCCAGTTTCAAGGAGACAAAGTGTTCTTGTCTGATGTGCAATAATAGATAATTCCACTTTGCTCTGTTATTTAATACTATACTTTTCATGTTGGTGCTGGATATTTATTATATGTTATACTTCCATAATAGAAAAATTGTTCCTTCCTAGTCTTCCTAAACCTATTGATCATTAAAAACTGTGTAGAGGCAATTTGTACCTATTTCTTCCTAGTTCTTTTTTAGTCATGAGGAAAATTCCAACATTATGTGGTCATGTACTTACTTAGATGGTCAGATGCTTGCCCCAATTTTATAACTTAGAAATTCATTTGTGTGTGTCTATGTGATTATGTGTGTGATTTTTTAATCTCAGTATTTGTAGATGCAAACGTGTGAGGTAATAGTTCATTCCTTCTCTGACTTCATTTGAAAAAATTGTGATATAAATGATTAGTTTTTATTTTATTGAATACTGTGATTAAATAGCCCTACCATAAGCAATGGAATATTATGCTTAGGTATGTTAAAGTGTGTTTTATATAATGTACCCCTGAAAATAAATTATGTTTACTCATTTTGTAAGTTAATGAGAGAATATTATAAAATAACAGGTAACCATACATGATTGTTTCTCTCTTGGTATAAGTAGTATTTAAATACTAAAACCAGAAAGAGATGAAATAGTAAGAAACTTAGATCTGAAATAGCAACCTTCAGGTTATTTCTGGGGAAATGGGAGGAGTTTACCCAGCCTATTTGTCACCTTGGAATTTAATTTTTTAATTTGACCTATACTCTGGATTCATCAGTAGTTATGTCTTCTCTCAATGCTATAGCTTATGCAAAGTAAGAGCTCAGGTAGTTTCTACTGGTAATGACATGGCATATGGTCTTTGCATTGAAGCGCAGAAATCACATCTAGTTTGGTAATGAAATGTTCAGCAGGAAAGCATTGAACTAGGGCCCATGCTACATAGTTCTGACTGCACCTTAGAATCACGTGGGCTTGCTTTATAAAGCACCACTGCAACGTCCCACTCGAGGCCAGTGAAATCAGAGTCTCTGTGGAGGCTGGGAACTGGGTAATGATTCTAAAGATCAGATTGAGATGAGTGCACCCAACCCTGGCACTGCTTTCAATATTCTGGGAAGCTTGGGGGCAGGGGGGTGGGGATGGAGTACAAATTACTATTCTTGTTTCAGACCTACTGAATCTTGGAGGCAGGGGTGATGGTGTAGTAGTGGTGGACAGAGCTTTGTAGTTTTTTGCTAATGTTTTTGATAATGTTACTTGATGTTTCTCTAGTGAGTTTTATAGTTAGATTTAAATGTCACTTCTCTAGAGACCTCTATAAATCAAGGTGAGTTGTGAGATGCTGAGATAGCTCAACAGGTTGAGCGCTTGCCTTCCAGTCATGAGGTCTGTGGCTCGAATTCCAACCCTTGCCTGTGTAAATCCACATGCTGAACTGTGGTGTACAACTGGTAACCAACCACCAGGATGGTAGTGAAAGTTCTCACCTCCCATGATGGAGGCCCCCAATTTTGGTTTCAGCCCATGTGGCCCCACGTCCACCTGTGTGGAATAAAACCATATCAAAAAAACTAATGATGTACAACTATGGAGACTGCTCTATACTCTCCTTCCTTTGTCTTTCTCTGTATCTCTCTCTCTCTCACCTTCTCTCAAAACAATAAACCTTTAAATCAAGGTAATGTGGATTAAAGAATATATACAAAATACACACACACTCACACACACAATCTGCTTTCCATAACACTTCCCCGGCCTATAAACCATGAAGTCTCAGCCTTGCTCCTTGCAAGGCCTTTCATACTCTTTCCTCTACTTTCAGAAGGACGATTTACCTGCTCTGCCTGCTCACATTGCCAGCACTGGTAGCTGTGTAGTTATGCTAGACAAAGCTGAGGCCTTTAGGAAACAAGACAGACAGAAGGAGCCAATAAGAAAGGCTGGCATTCTTTCTGTTTCTGGGTTCGTTATCTGCATTCATGTACATTTTACTTCATCTTCAGGAAGACTTACTTTCACATGCCTGTTAATAATATCGCTTTTTAATTTTTTTAAAGGTTTATTTTTATTTTTTTTTTGACAGAGAGAAAGAGAGACAGACAGACAGAGAGAAAGGGAAGGGCCCAGAGCAGTCTCCATAGTTGACAGCATTAGTTTTCCATATAGTTTCACTCCACAGGTGGGTACGGGGCTGTGCAGGGCAGGACCTGGGCTGGGAGCCTCCTGCATAGGCCCCCGGCAAGAACTGAACTGGGGTACACCCCAGTTCAGCATATGGGTCTGCATGGGCCGGGGCTGGGATTTGATCCTCTGGCTCCCGGGCTGCAAAGTGAGCACTTAACCCACTGAGCCATCCCAGCTTCCCACTTTAAAACATTTTTCATGTCAAGTTTGAAATATAAAATTTTGCCTCTTCAAATATAAACACAAGATTAGCCAATCAACCTCAGATTTGGCTCTGGCCTCATTCTGAAAGTTGGTGTCTGTTATGGTGATAAAATTAGATTGTTATGAAGATAGTACATCACCTCAGGAGTCCTGATTCAGACAAATAGACCCTAGGAGTCCCTGAAAAGATGCATGCACAGTATCATGAGACAGGTTCCCTACAGGCAGGAACCTTGTCTTTCATGTTTATATTTGCATCCTCCCTTGCTTAGCTGCTTGTCAAGCAAGACTAGTGTTATTAATATGTCTTGCATTAAATAATTATCAATAATAGTAGCTAATATTTAGTGAGCACTTATATGTTAGAGCAATTTTAAGGGTTTCCACATTTATTAACTTAATCAGTTCTCAAAATAGCCCTTCTAGGGAGTAATTATTATTTTCATATTACAGGGGAGAAACCTAAGACACAAAGAAATTACTTGCCCTAAGTTATGCAGTTTTTAAGTAATGGAGCTAGAATGTGAATGTCTAGAGATGAACTCCTGAGCTTACAACTTTTATCATTACTCACCTAATAATTAATTGTTAAATGAATAGATGACGAACATTTTTGGCCCCAAACCGGATACAGAATTCTAGTTGAAAAAAAAAACTTGGAGTGTACCTTTGTCCTGGTTGAAGGACAAAGTGGGTTACTGGCCCTAAACACTGTTCTTAGAATTAGCAACTCCATTGAAACAGAAAGGCTCATCCATGTGCACCTTCTCACACCTTTTCTCTCTGGAACAATAGTTCCAGGTCTGTCTGCCCATGTTGAAGGAAAAGGGGTGGTAGGGAGAATGGAGCCTCATGGGAGGATACCAGAAGAAAGTAACCTTCACAATAGGTTAAAAAAAAAAAAAACTCTTTCAAAAGTTTTATTCCTAGAACATGTTGCTCAATTGCCATTCAACTGAAATTCAACTTCAGATCCACACTCCTCCTCCATGGAAAGAAATGAAGAGGAGTTAGGGGAAGAGCAGGAACCTCAAAGCATTCTCCTGGAGCCCTGGGGGAGAAACACTGGTGGTTCTTTCAGAGTAGAGATCCATGAACAGTTCTAACAGGTGAACCTGGTGGAGAAATTAACTCCGGGAGTCTCACATATGTCCTTATTATTTACCCAGAAATATTACAAACTACAAATATATCAAAAACATTTATTTGTTCAGATGACAACAGCCCCATGGGCAAATAGACATGATATGAGGTCAAACAGCTATTTGGGACTGCCCTCTTTATTATCAAGTGTAACCAAGAGTTGACGTCTTTCCACAAAATTACTTCTTTGACAAATTTTGTTGCTAAGAGAAAGTTTAGCATGGGGTTAAATTTCAGGTAGGCAATTAGCTACATTAATCTAAACAGAAAGATCGGATCATCATGCTGCTTTTCACTTTTACACTTAATTAACAGAGCTAAAAATTCAAATGTAGTTCCCTATCTAGATGAGTAATTGTATTCTTTTAATACATAAAAGCAAACATTTCACATTTAAAAACTAAACATCCAAATTTGGTCTATTATCATTAGTACCAGTTACTTGTATGTTTGATGTTTCATTCATATGTTAAAAAGATCTTTAATTTAATACATTGCTCTACTTTTTTAAAAGCATTTCTTTGGTCTTCAAGAATGTCTTTTAAAACTAAACTACTTAGAAGAAGTACTATATATTCAACTCATAGGTTTTTTATTGCTCTAAAGGTGTTGATTTTTCTTATGAAAGTGTTAGCACCCTCTGTGACATCTTAAAGAGAAAATGATTGAAAAACTTTTTAAATTGCAAAAGTGGAGGAAAAGTGTTTGACCAGCAAGTTTCCAGATTAGTGGTAATAAGTTGAAAGGTGATATCTTGCTGAACTCCTGGATATAGAATTACTTCATTTCAGACTAATCACAGAATTCAGAATGTTTTAGCTATATTATACAAAGCATATATTATGAAGATTTCTGAAATTTTTGTTATACAATTCTTATTTTTAAAATGTTTTTCTTAAAAAAAAAAAAATTTGATTGGCCCTGTACACCAAAGAAATCTGATGATATTCTTTTTGTTTTCAAACACATATGTACAAAAAAGTAAATCTAATAGTATTTTCTTTTAGCAAATATGGTTATACAAACAGATCTTATTAATTTAGAAAATAATTATCTCAGCTATGTGCCTCAATTCAATTTCATCTAATCATCCAGGATGAATTAAATACCATCAAAGTGTATTGTCTTTGATCATAAAAATGGGTATAGATTTATTCATTGCTTGGCCTGAGCAGAGTTTCTTATTCTTTCTTAAGGAAACTCAAAACCTATTTTCCAATTTTACTCATACCCAACCTTGGTTGCAGAGCATCTAAACATGTGTTAACTTATTCTAACTTTCTAGGCTTTGAATATCTTTATTGTATGTCCACCGATGACAGGTTTTCTTTCTGGTCACAGCATATGCAAATAGCATGAGCAGGCGTCAGGCCAGACCACTAGTGCTGTCTTACTCCATGTGTGACCCGAGCCACTTAATGTACATGAGCCTTTTTAGTTACCTGAAAAAAAAATTGAAGAAGTTAGGAAGTGTGACATGAGAGACCTTATACAAAGCACCTGGTTTATAATAGGTTCAATTCTGTAATTTTTGTTATTCTTTTAGAAAAAAAACTCTTATTATTATCTTAAGGTTACATTTTAGCATCTGAGGAGGGAAAATTTACTTACCTGCCTCACCATTATGAATCTGATTTTTTTTTTCAGAAAAATTAAGCAATAGCAGACTTAAGTAGCTGAAAATCCACACAAATTATGTGGTTTTTAGTTTTTGCATATCACTTAGAAAATATATTTTCTCTTAATGCATCTTAAAATAATTAACCAAGGACTGTACAGACAAACTATCAAATGTGTAAGAGATATATTATAAATAACCATTTCTGTGTTTTCCTGTCTATCTCTTCTCAAAAAACCAGATCTTTCCAACCAGCCTTTAATAAATGCTGTCATTTAAAAATGTGTTAACATTTCAATTATGTGCCTTTTTGGGCCTGAGTTTTTTGGTAGATGACAATCAATTTGCATAAACCTTTGGAAAATTAGTAGCATTAAAATTAGAGAAAATATTGCTCAGCTGTGTAAACCTAATTTTCTCACAGTTGATCTTACAGGTTAAATTATTTTTTAGTTCCATCCTCTAGTCTGATTCTTGGAATACATGGTTAAGTTTTGAGTGGCTAGTAGTTTTGAAATTGTCAATATAAGGATTTATTTTTATTGTTTTTTGACAGAGAGACAGACAGACAGAAAGAGAGAGACATGGAGAGACAGAGAGAAAGGAGAGGGCCCAGAGCAGTCTCCATAGTTGTATGTCATTAGTTTTCTGTATAGTTTTATTCTACAGGTGGGTGTGGGGATGCTTAGGTCAGGAACCCAGCTGGGGGCATACCCAGAATGGGAGCCAAGCCTAGGGCCTCCTACATAGGAAACTCACTCCAGCAACGGTGTGCCCCCCATTCAGTTCAGAGTATGGATCTGCACAGGCTGGAGCCAGGATTCAACCCTCAGACCCCAGGGCTGCAAGGCAAGGGCCCAACCCTCTGAGCCATCCCAGCAACCCCTGAAATTATCATTATAAATAGAGCTACACATCTGTAAATGTGTTACTCTATTAAAAAGAAAGCCTAGTGTGTTATTGTATAATATGCTTTATTTTTTTAAATGAGAATAACAATCATGTTGTCAAAATAATTCCAAGAAAATATAATTTAAAAGGCTATTTTACTTAAACTTACGTTTTAAGTGATGTAATTTAGGTCTATTTTTTAAAGTTTACTTGATTTCAGTATGTATCACTGTTATATTCAAAAGACTATCAGGATACGATATTGAGATTTGAATTAGTATAAAGGGAGATAATTCTTACAACCTTATTCATGCTGCAAATAACAAGAATAAATATATGTAAATTAGCATTAAGTTTGTGTTGCATTGCTCTAACATTTGAGTAAGCTGCTTTTTCCTTTTGTTTTATCTTATAATTTTTCTTAGCTTTATAAAAAGGTTTTATTTTGAGACCATTAACATCTTTGGTGAATAGAAATTAAATATGCCAACAAAAGGTGTCTGGTAAAATAACTTTATTTTAGATTTTCTTATCTTAGTTGTGGTTGGTATGATAAGGCAAGAAGTAATAATAGATATATCAGTATAAAAGACATATACCTTTATTAGACATTGAAATATTTACTCCAGCTACAAATATATTTTATCTCATAAATTTATTATGGTTATTATATAAAGTAGGTTCAATATTGATGATTTAGTAGATATATTCCTAGTGTGTAAAATAAATTTATTTCAACCACATTAGATAATAATATAACCTTTTAAAGTTGCTAGGTTTATGTTTTCATCATGAAAAACTGTAAGTTTTAACAAAAGTTTGTACAAAAAACTCTAATGAAATGTTATGTATTATACATTTTATCCAGCTTCAACAGTTACCGAAGACAGCTAAACTTGTTTCTCTGTACTCTCACCTTCTCTACTGTCTACTCAAACACTGAATTTCTTTGAAGCAAATCCAAGAGAAATTATGATATATTTACAATTAGTAGTTTGTATGATGTTTAATCATTTAATTAACAGCATTTTTGGCTATGTTTTATATTTGAGTGTATTTTGGCTAGCTGCAAATTTATATAGATGATTGACCGTTTACCTTTTGCATAGTGTTATTGCTTTCAGACAAGTGAAAAACATTAAGAATTCTCTTAGGGATTAGTTGCCATAATTTAATACCCAATCGCTGTGACATATATAAATCAGAAGAAAGGTAGAAAAAGATATGTGGATATAAATGGCTTGATATACTATAATACCTGAAGTTACTTTTTATTTTGTTACTCAATAGTATGGCAAAAGTTAAAAAAATAAAATAAAAAACATGAGATAAATCTAAGGAGATCTACTTAGGGCAGTTTGAAAACATACATCACAGGCACAAAGAGAATAGATATGAAACTGACAAGCTTTCAACAGAAAAGCCAGAATGTTCTCTGAGGTAATCCTGGAATAGCTACACAGTTTGCACCACCTCCACTGAACTTTTAGCTTTCTCTTCAGACACTTGGCAACATGCCATATCAGCCTGATGCCAGCGGTACAAGGACTAATCATCCTTAGACGTGGCATGCTCTGAAGGTGCATATAATTCTTTCAGAAACTGAAATAGAATCACAAGACTGAGGCATCTATTTCCAATTAATTTGGTCACAGGAGTTTATCTGTCATCTTTGTTCTGTCACAGCAGTTTGTGGTAAACCTGCTTCACATGGATTATCAAATATTAAGAACAGTGGATTGCAAAATTTCCCCCCCAGCCAATTCCTATTTTGTCACTTTTGGTTTAAAGTAGATGAAACTAGCCATGGGTTTAAAAATGAACTTGACATTTTCAAACTTCCATGAAAAAGAATTGGTCGAACTTCTGGCATGATGACATAGTAGGTTATCGTACACACTGTACTAATTCATTTTGATTTTCTACAAAAGGTTAGTATAAAGTTTTATTCTAGAAATGTATATATATACAAGTTCAGGAACAAATATATTTCCTTCCTTGTGTCCAAAAATGCATATATGAGGATTCTGTGCACAATATTTGAATGCATACAAAAATGAATACTAGTTTTTTGAATAGTGTCTCTCAATATTTAAAGACTTTTATTTACCATAAAAGTAAAAAAATATTTTCTTCTCCATGTTCATATATTCTAATATAAAACAGGTAGGCATTTAGATGACATGATGACTATTTTTAATTTTTATTTAACTTTGATTCAACTGTTTTAGGTTTTTTTGGTTGAAAGAAACTAAACTTTGCGTATTCGGGTTTGAGCAAAGGGAAAGGTCACTAGAGGGATGTAGCGTATGCTATGGTAAGTGGGTGCCAGGAACGCATTGGCATCTGGGAACTGAAGTTGTATGGCTGGTTTCCTGTACCAAAAACTAGATCCAGAGTACCTCTGGGAACCTCACAGTTTGATGGACTAGATCTTTGTTAATATTGTCATTCCAACAATATGTGCTCATTTGTTAATAGTAAGATACTTTGTCGAAATGTTGTAAAAATAAGAATTAAGTAGAGCTGCAGTCATGTTAAAAATAAGACCATGAAGATCTCTAAATCCTAAAGTTTACTCTTCCACAGTTTTTGGGTTGTATAAAAATGGCAGTGTGACTTGTGTGCTGTTATGGAAATGAGCTAATATAAAGATTGTTTTTATTTACCATGTCTATTTTATATATAAAATACTGGAAATTACATTTGATATCAAATTGTCCATAAAATTAAATATAAATGAATATATAATATTAATTTAAGCTGTGATATTTAGCAACTTTGTGAAATGTTAATAATAAATACCTAAATGAGAAAAAAAACTACAACTTATATTACAAAGTTATAAAGTGAAATAGCTTGAAAGTTCAACATAGGAGACAGAGATGGAATTACGACTCTTTGGAAGTGTTTTAAATATATAAACTTGCCCTCTTGATAGTTCTGGGAAGTTATATTATCTTCCGTAGGTACCTTGTTCAACTTGATGCAACCAGCTCATAAGGAAAAAAGCTGAGAATCAAAAATCCCGCCTGTACAAACTCCCAAGTCTTAGATTGCTTATTAGACCACACAGTTGGCCTTGATAGACATAACAAGGCTTTTAAAATTTGCTTATGTTTGAGAGGCAAGATTAACTACACTATTTCTTATCTTTTGGACCTCATTTCTTTTTGTTGACTTTAAAGCAGTTTGAACCAATCCAGAGTACCACATTCTTTTATGTTCTCTTCTTACTGTCTCTCTCTACTTTAGTTATTCCTCACCTGGCCCAATCCCTTCCATTTTCGTTTCGATGCATGTTAATGCAGGTAGAATATGTTGCATCCATCCAAAATAACTTGGGGAATACTGCAAGGTGTCAATTTCCAGTCCTACCCAAACTCTGCCCTCCCCTCCTTCCTGGCTTACCGTAGACGTTCTGACATTCTCACTGTTAGAAGTGCTACTGTGTTAGAAGCCTTAGAAGCTATAGTTTTTATCTTCTGAATTTTCTGGTAAATTCATTTGTGAAGAGATATTTTCCTCTCTGCCATCTCATATTCATTTTGTTTATGAAGTTTATTCATTGTTATCCAAAAGGCAAAGAATGCTTATATTGTGCAGCTGGGACATGAACCAGCCAGCTTTCTCCCAGAGAAAACATCAGGACAGCAACTAAGCCTGGGTAAGGAAATGGCATCAAAGAGAAGCCATCATGTCCACTCCTGATGGAGGAGAGTAGGATTCTTAATGAGAGTAAAAAAGGGGAGAAGCAGAGGCTGATAGAAGGGGCAAGCAATCCAGAAAGAGAAAGGGAATGACTTGATAAAAACTGAGGCTGCCACTAATCGAACAGCCAGCTTCCTAGATTTCTGAGTCTAGCCTTATAGGTGTGTTCTCCAGGGCCCAAAGTGATAGGAGGGCATGAGGGGAGCATTGTGGAGCAGGAAACATGAAAACCACTCATTTTGTTCTCTACCTCAAGTCTTGATTATAATGGAAATGTTGCCAGACCCTTAATTACGAAAGTACAATAGGGCATTAATGTAATTCGTCACCTTTTAGAAGGAGTATTTGTGGGCTATTTACTAGAAATCTATTAAATATGACACAAAGATAGATTGCACTGCATTTCTTAACATGACATTATAATCAGGATGTATGCTCAGTAAAATAGTTTATAACCTGGTGTCTGTGAGTCCTATCAATTAACCTAAAATCTACTTAAATGAAGAGTAGCCAGGCAGCACCCTAAGCAAATGGATGCATTTTTCCTATGGTTCTCAGTAAAGTTTCATTTTGAAATACAAGTGTTGTTTTCATAACAAGTTAATTATGTATTAATATTATACTCATCAATGCACTGAGTTAAACGACTATAAACCAGAGTAGTCATTTATTAGTTGTGTTACTGAATGTTGGAGAATTTATTTCTTTATGAAACTGAATGTTTTTATATGACATCCTAATATAAAAATATTTTTATAGATAAGGTCAATATTGATGGTTCTGTATTATAATCCTGTAATGTGTGGCTTGATATATCTTAAAGTACACATATCCTTTTAAGCTTTTCCATTTGCACATGAAAGAATTCATTTCATTTCATTTCATTTCAATTCATTTGTATGAAAGAATGTCTCTAACTTTAATTGGACAATAATGTTATTTTCAAATATATTTTACCCTTGTGCTCAGGGTTCATACTTTTTTATTTTTCACCTAAAGAATATCATGTAAAACTTTCCTTATTGTTATTATCAATAGGAACCCACATTGTATTCTCTAAAATTATATTAGAAATTTTGCACAGTGAACAAGCAGTCATATTTAACATTTTCATAATTTGGCTTATAGTTCAGATCTCTTTGTACATATTTCTCTTATAAAGTTAAGTGCAAGCTATACCTTCTCCATTGGGAATCATTGTGTTTTCAGCTGTGATGAAGGGAAGTGGTAGAAGTCAGCAAACATGGTGGTGTAAAAAAGTCATCTGGGTGTGGCTTAGGATAAATATTTGTTTTTCTTTACTATGTTTATTCATTGGTTTTTCTCCCTTTCACATGCTGGCAAGAATATCAAGGAGAATGTTTTTTTTGTATAATGTCCCCAGCCTTGGTGCCATATTGCATTATGCTTTAAAACAAGCTGCCACTGCCAACCCAGACTTCTTTGAAGAAAACATACATTCTTCTGGTTGGAGTAGATCAAGTGTTCATTATACCAGCAGGACATTCTCAGCTGAATGAAGTGGGTAGGGATGTTAGTCCTCCTTGCTCACCATTCCTTGCCCTGACTGAGCAGCTCCCTACCTGTCCTCTTTCTGTTCTGCTCCTAGCAAGGCTCTACCTCCCTAGTCAAATCTCTGTCCCAGTGGAGAGACAGAGGAGAACATGCATGACCCATACCCATGGCTGTGATCACTCCTTGTAAACGTCTTCATAGGTATATTTGTGACTGGCACAGAGGTGCAGGAATAGTAAAGAAAAAAATGTTAAGGGATGCCAGGATAGCTCAATAGGTTGAGCACTTGCCTTGCAACCACAAGGTCCAGGGATTGAATCCCAGCTCCTGCCCGTGCAAACCCATAAACTGAACTGAGGTACATCTGGTAACTGCCAGAATGGGCTGGCAGTGCAGGTTCTTGCCTCCCATGTGGGAGGTCGTCAGTTCATTTCCCACCCCGTGGGGCCCCACTTCCACCTGTGTAAAATGAAACCTGTGTAAAATGTCACAATTAATGATGTACAACTACAGAGACTGCTCTGGGCCCTCCCCCTTATCTCTCTCTCTCTCTCTCTCTCTCTCTCTCTCTCTCTCTCTCTCTCTCTCTCTCTCTCTCTCTCTCTCCTCTCAAACAATAAAATAAATCTTTTTTAAAAATGTTAAGATGAGGGGAAGCCGGGATGGCTCAGTGGGTTAGGCGCTCACCTTGCAGCGCCGGGGACCAGGGATCGAATCCCGGCTCCGGCCCGTGCGGAACCATGTGCTGAACTGGGAGCTCCCCCAGTTCAGTTCTCTCTCTGTCTCTTGTATCTCTCTCTCTCTCTCACTTTCTCTGTCAAAAATAAATAAATAAACAAAAATAAACAAAAATAAAAAATAAAAATGTTAAGATGACATCAGGATTCTGGCTGACAAGACCTTTGGCTATGTATAGGATGGTCAGGTCCATGATCTTCATTTTCATCCACAGGCTTCTTTTTTTTCCTGTTTAAGAAATTTTTATTAAAGCAAGAATTTTATAATATAAATTACACTTTCTTACTCAGTTATCAATTCTGTTTTTTAAAACAGAAGTGGGAGTGGACACTGGATATATGGTGATGTTAGGGGAGCTGATTCTGGGTGGTGGGCACATGATGCGATGCATGGGTGATGTGATGTGGACTTGTACATCCGGAAACTGCCTAACTGTTGCTGATCAATGTCACCCCATTAAATTTAACAATAAAAAAAAAAATTTTAATTCCCTTAAAAAATGAAAAAATAAATAAATAATAAAACAGAAGTGACATTTTGAGCTATTCCACAGTAAAGAATTACAAAATTAAAGAAAGGAATGCTTTAAATTTTTGTACTTTGCTAAAAATTCTTTTTCTCAGAGTCTATAAAACATAATAGTAAAAAATATCTTACTATTTTCTGTGTTTCTTGTTCTTGTAGTTGTTTTTAAATCAATAAATAATCTAGGACTAGGATTATGTTTGCTAGACTTGGCGTTACTCGGTACACAAGGTTCAAAGTTTCCTTTCCTTTTTAAACTTATTTTATATTTTACTTTATTTTCATATGTTTAAATTTTTCAATGTTTAGATGTTTTTCTTTGGTGAAGAACGGATTTTTTTTCAACCTCTCTAATCAATTTTAAATAGTGGGATCCCCAGTGGCACTGTTAGCTGCTCTATGGGCAGCCTCTTTAGCTTGATGGGCTTGTACCACAGCTACAGCTTCTTCAACTTTAGACAGAACAACTATGGAAACCCAGGCTTATGAAGTTCTGAACTATCAATCTCTAACAGCGTGCCTGTGACTTTATTTAGCCTATCTCTTACTTCTCTCCAGAAAGAACTTTGTTTCAAACAAAGCTGGGGATCTTTTTTTGTTTTGTTTTTTTCTTTTTTGTTTTTTGTTTATTTATTTTTTTATTGTTTTTGACAGAGAGAGAGAGAGAGAGAGAGAGAGAGATACAGAGAGAGAACTGAACTGGGGGAACTCCCCAGTTCAGCACATGGATCCTCACAGGCCGGGACTGGGACTCGATCCACGGTCCTCAGCGCTGCAAAGTGAGCGCTTAACCCACTGAGCCATCCCAGTCTCCCATAAAGCTGGGGTTCTTCTCACTCTGCCTTAAACATTTCATCTTCAGTCCAGTTTCTGTGACCTTGCCCATGCCCCAAATACTCTTCCTCCTCTTCACGTTATCATGTCTCATCTCCTCTGTGGATTTTAATTCCCTAATAACAGCGAAGTACTAATTTACTTTTGTATGTCTCTCAGAATTAACACAGGATATTTTACTAAGGAGGTATGTTAAATATCTGTTGAGTTAAAAATATTATTAAGTAAAATTGCTGTATAATTTTAGACCTATAATATTTTAGAATTAAGGTTAAGGATTTGTGAAGGCATGAAGATGTATGTGCATTTAAAACTGTTATTGTTAAAGAATTTTTATTTTTTTATCTCTTTTCCTTTCCCTTGTTTATAATGTAAGTAAGCAGGGTATATTTCTTGACATCTAAAGGCACAGCAAAAATGTTTTCATTGTGTTCTAGTATATCACAGGCACCTAAAATTAGTGTTTTCTAAAGGATAGTTCAGGGTTCATGATGAACACTTGTTAAAATGAACAATAAAAGTTCTAGTTAGCTTTTAGCCCCAAAATAGAAATGGTCATTATCAATAATCAAGACCCTATAATAGATTCTTAGTCTTTCATGGGAGACCACGATGTTTGCTACCTCATTTCCAGAAGGCACTTGTGACAGAATCAGTGCCTATAGTCACAGCTGTCAGGCTCTTAAGTCTCAGCAAGGCATCCTGGGTTGGAAAACCAGCTTTCCAAAGGGTCAGGGAAGCAGAAACTGATATCTCACACATCATTACACAGTTTAACTAACATAACAAATGCCAAATAATTGCTGGCACTAATGGGTGGTAGGGTGTTTACTCTGTGTGGTTACCATGGATTTCCTTGGCATTGATGGGCCTGCCATGATTGAAATGCTGCAAGTTTCAGGAAATCGCAATGATATTATTAGCTTTACTCGATAATTTTAAAAGGGTTTATCTGAATGAAAGTTAAAACTACAGTTGTTTCTTGGTATCCGTGGGAGATAGGTTCTAGGACACCCCCAAACTCCACCTCCAGTGGATACCAAAGTGTAGATGCTCAAGTCCCTTACACAAAATGGTATGTATTGGCATACAACTTATGTACATCCTTTAAATTATTTCTAGGTTATTTATAATATCTAATATAATTTAAATGCTATATAAACATTTGTTATACTGTTTTTATTGTTTAGGTAACAATGACAAGAAATAATGTCTGTACATATTCAGTATAGATGCAACTACCATAGGCCTAACACAGTATACATCAGCAACAATGTAACTTTTTGTTTTTTAGAATATTTTTGGTTGCGTCAGTGGATGCAGAACTGGGAGTACAGAGGGCTCACTGGATAGTATGCCCAATTTGCTTTGTTTTAATATCTTATTCTATCCCAGGGGTCTCCAAACTTTCAGCCCGCAGGCCGCATTAACTATCAAACAGCAGTTTGTGGACAGACTACACACTCGAGGTCCAAATAAAAAAGAATCAAAACATAGATGTTGTTTTTAATTAATTATTTAATATTATTTTATTCAGATAAAAAGGTCTCCACGGGCCAGATGAGAGGGCCTTGCGGGCCGCATCTGGCCCACGGGCCGTAGTTTGAAGACCCCTGTCTATGGGAGTTATTTTACAGTTACATGATTATATTGTATTTATTTCAAGGATATACGTATACACACACACACACACATATATATATGTGTGTGTGTGTGTGTGTGTGTGTATATATATGTCACACATCATTACACTTTAGAATGAAGAAACTATATGTGTGTGTATATATATATATATATATATATATATATATATATATATATATATATATATAGCCATTGAGTTTCTAGATTTATGCATAACATCTCTTGAGCTCTTAATGTATGTCATGCACTGGAAAAAGCACTCCAGCTTAATCTTCATTATGTATACTCACCCCCATTTACAGGTTAGAAAACTGATGCAGAGAGAGGTTACTACTACCACATCAAGTAAGTAGTAGGCCAAGGATTCAAATTCCTTTGGGTCCCAGAGCCTCTTCCTCAACCCTTACTATGTTTGCCTATTCAACAGCATCAGCATTACCTGGCAACCTATTAGAAATGCAAATTTGGGGACCCCTATCACAGCCTTAGTGCATCAGAAAGCCTGGAGATGGGGCTCAGCCATCTGTTTTAGCAAGTACTCCAGGTAATTCTGATCATGCTAATGTTGGAGAACCATGGTCTCCCACTACTCTTCTTAGGCAGGGGTTCCAGCCATCTTTCCTGGCCTGTCTGTCCCAGCTATAGCTGCTTCTGGCTTCCACCCACCCTCCCCAAGCACCTCCCTGCTTTCTGTAATAAATCCAATCATTCAAGGAATTTTACTTAAGTTTATTGAAAAAACGAACTGTGTGCTAGGTTTTTTTCTTGAACAAGTGCTTTATCTCATCATTATCTGATCAATGTTATAAATCTCCTGCCCAGAGAAATGTACATATTTGTGTCCACGTAGAATTTGTTAATCATGTTTCTCTGGAGTCTATCTGCGGGATATCCATGGAGATCAAGTGAAGATGCTCAGGCAGGGCCTATAAAGAATTGTCAAGGTTATATTTAAGGCCTATAAATGCCCCACACAGCAATAACAATACATAGTTCATCTCTGTTTACTAGTATTATTATTTTTTTTAATGAGAAAAAAAAGAAATCTGACCTTTGACAATTATCTATGTTTAAACTTAAGCAAGACTAAACAAAGCCTCAATTTTTTTTTTCTTTCTAAGCTAGGGGTAAGGATACCCCCCTTGTAGGATCTTTGAAATCTAGCAGTAATAAAATTAAAGCTTCTAGCATTATAGTAGGGCACTCATTAAATTGTGTGTATGTGTATGTGTGTGTATTCCTTATTGTTTGGAAAATATAGAAAATTCAAAGAAAATGAATAACCATAAATAACTCAGAAATTATCGTAGTTGCTTTTTATTTTTAAAACGTATTTGGGATATGCACAATTTAGTAATCCCCATTTTTACTGAACAGTATATTATAATTCTTTGTAAACCTGCTAAGAAAGAATTATCTTCAATGAATAATTTAGTATAATCCACAAATAAGACTTAGCCCCTGCCTGCATATACCCAACTATATATACTTTTTGTCCTATAGTAGTGATGAGAAATAAGCATTTTTTAATTTTAATTTGGTACTTCAATAGCAAACACCCTTGAAGTTTCCAGACCCCTTCTCCAGTCAGTTATCAAAGATAATGAGCTTGGAAAGGGGGAAAGGAGAGAAGGTGATTGTGGATTTAAAATATCTCTCATTCTCCTAGTATATTTCAATCCTTATAGCTTCCTCCAGTGAGTCTAGAATCAATTGTGTTTTATCTCTAGATGTCGTAGCTTGAGACTTCAATTTAACACTAGTTACTTATATTGAAGTCTGTTACATGATCTCTTTTACTATCCTCTTTTTTTTTTCTCTCTAATTGCTTGCCATAGCATGAAATATCTCAAAAAGTGAGAGAAAAATGTTGTTAAAGCATTTTTTAATGAATTTTTCTTTATGTGCATGTCTTATCTCCCATAATTGCTTCTTCATTGTTGTCTGGAACAGGCATCTCCAAATAGTCAAACTGAAAGACCAAACCGCACAATCACAGGAAACCATGGGCAGACCCCTCCTGCCCTCAGCTCCTTGCCACCAATTTCACCAAAACCTAGTCTTTGAGTTTATACATCATGAGCCCTGACAGGGAAAGTAAGGGTCTTTTTTCCTCATTTTTGTCCAATATCCAGTACTGAGTAAAACTAACAGTTTTTCCAATAACTCTGTTGACTAAATATTATGAGTTAGCTTCAAATAAGCATGAGCATTTCAAATATTTTTTTCTTTTATTTCAGACATTCTAATGTCAACTTCAGTAATTGTTGGTTTGAGGGAAGTTCAGCAATAGAAGAAAAATTGCAGATAGACAATCTTAGAGTATTCTGCTTCCTTAATACTTCAGATGTTCTTTATATTTGTAACCAGTGCAGATAAGATAGACTTTTAAAATAAAGTCATGATTCTTCCAGGTGGTCATATATCAGCCTTGGGAGAAGTCATCGTGTATCATATATAACATCTGGAGATTTATGATCCCTTTCAGAATGCTAGCAGAATTCCAATCCTCTCAGAATTGTATTTGGCTTTTAAACTTCTTTAACATCTTTTTATCTGTCTGTAAAAATGATATTTATTCATAGTCAAATATTTGAAAGATATAGAAATTTTAAGGGGAAAAAATAAGCATCACCTTGTTCAAACATATAAATATAACCATTCTAAACTTTTGTTGAATTTCCTGTCATCATGTCCACATTTGTTAAATTTATTATAAAGCAAAGGGTTGGAGTAAACTTATATTTATATTTATTTTGACATTATACAACCATTTTATAACATGCCTAGTATTGGTATAATCATCATCATGTTGGAATATTAAACATAACCCCTGTAAAACTTTGTTACCTATATTAGTTCAACCCATTAAGATTCTTTTCTGAAAAATCAGATTTAACTAAGCTAAGAAAATGAGAACCGTCTAGCAAAAGCAAGACTCCTCATTGAACCTTACAAATGGAATCTGTGATAGTATGTATAAACTTGTTATTTCAAAAACTCCAATTATGATTGTATTAAAAATGAACTGTCAAATTTGCATCTAGATTGATTCAGATTCCATGCATCCTGTTTTCTTTTGATTCCTAGAATTCTTTGTATATCACTGAAAAAATGAGTAAGTTCATCCTTCTCATTTCAATTCATAAGTCAAATTCTACTAATCCTAATGCCGTTATAATGAAAAACACTAAAATTAAAAAAGTATCCAAATCTCAGACAATGACACTTTATTTTCAAATACTCTTTAATGTAATAATAGATTGTTCCAAAACATACAATAAACATATTAATTTTGAAAGGTTTCATCTACATCTTCAATCTTGAATAGTGTGTGAAATACAAAATAAATATCATATAGTGTTTAGCAAGAATACATTATAAGCTGATAATATATTAAATTGAAATTATATATTATGTTAGTATTTAAGTATCTGTTTATTTGAGTTTGGGCTATTTCCTATTCATTAAATGTATTTCAATAACTGTAATGAAAATAAAATTATTGTAGGGAACTGGATTTCCAGTTCCACAGTTTTTGGCAAAGCTTCTAAACTGATAGATTCTGCCTGTCTTGTCCTGGATGTGCCAATGAGCAGTCAAAGCCAATACAGGAAGAAAAGGAAGGAAGAGGAGAAATATTTGATCATATTTATAGGCAATCTATAGCTCAATTACTAGATGCTGGATATCTGAGAATTGCTTTAATAAAATAGAATATTTTAAGAATTAGAACTTTCTCAAGAGTTTTTTTACTCCCAGGACAAAGACTATACTCTTATTATATTTTTAGGACACTTGTCTAGGGCAGGCTTTTGATATAAATAAATGATACATTAACATTATATGCAGACAGTGTATATGCCAGCAGAAAACTAAACAGGGGAAAATTGTATGTTTATACAGTACAGTTCCAAGGTCAGTTCACTAAGTCTTTGCTGAACATCACAGCTCAGAGTTTTTTCTTCTTTTGATATATGTTCCTTTTTCTGTTAACAGCAGATATCCCTTTATCAAACATTCCATAAATCTGAGTCTAGTGAGATAATTTTCTGTAATTCTCCTTGACCCATTTCTATGCAGTGTTGTAAACATCTAACAAACAGTTGCACAACAACTAAAATAACTAAAATGGGAAGTAGAAGATTAGGAAATAATCAAGAGACATAGTATAGCAGTCAAAATTTTAGTTAATAAATGTTTTCAATTACCTGAACTCTGTTCTTTAAGGACATTGTTGTTAATTTTCTCTATACTGCTTATGTGTTTTGGAGATTGTAGCAACAGTGACAGAGATGGTGTGTGATGAAAATTCCTCTAGAATCAAATATTTTTTAGTGAAAATTAAATTTACTTGTGCAATTAAAAATCACCAGTGAAGAAAGCATTTACAACTATTAAGACATAATTTATAATTGCTATATTTTTTCTGTTTAGCTGTATAAAGAGGGTATATAGTTTGTTGTTTAGATGGTAATGGAAATTTTTTAACTAAATGCATTTAATTTTAGTTATTTTTCACTAGTGTTTTCCTCTCTGTGCAGTTACACAATAGTTGAATCATTCAGCAAATTCATCTCATGACAACACCATCAATCACCTAGATCAGGAGTCCCCAACCCCCAGGCCACAGATCAGTAGCAGTCCGTGACCTGTTAGGAACAGGGCCACACAGTGGGATGTGACTGTCAGGTGAGAGAAGCTTCACCGGTATTTACAGCTGTTCCCCATCACTTGCATTACCTCCTGAGCTCCAACTCCTGTCAGATCAGGGGTGGCAATAGATATTCTTAGGAGCCTGAACCCTATTATGAACTGTGTGTGCCTTAACCCCTGCACCCCTGCTGTAGAAAAATTATCTTCCAAGAAACCAATCCTTGGTGCCAAAAAGGGTGTGGACCTTGGACCTTGGATATAGATGATAAGGTCTCTTCCTTTGATTTTTAATTTTGACTTTAAAATATTTTTACCTTTTACATTTAAAATAATTATTGGGTTTTTTTTAAGTTCCACATTGACAATAACTGGTACAATAAAGATCACCATTATAAAACCTTAGTTCTAATCTCATTTTTCTCTTTGGTGGTTAGCAAATTCTACCCAAAGTGATACAATTTCCTTCTATGATGAAATATTGACCCATGCAAACTAAAAGAAAGTAATGACTGGAATCAATACCAATTTACTATCACCTTAAATTCAAACCCATAAATTGTTAGCCTTTATAAAAACATAAAAAGATTTTGTCTAAGTAGATCTCATCATAATTAGGGAAACATGCTTTTTTTAAAAGTTATTTATTTATTTATTTTAGAAGACTACCCTCCAGATCTTTATCATAAACCACAGGGGCCTTGCGGATCTTCAGAATTCATTCTGGTGCCCATGTTTGATTTTGTTCTGTATTTTCATTGTTTTCCTGGGTGACAGAATAAAATGCATACTGATTAAGTTTGGAGATTACACTAAGCTAACAGGGGTTATAGACATTTGGAAAGCTAGAACCAGAATTCAAAAATGATCTTAATAAATTATATAAATCACATTTCAAAATATGGAACAAAGTCAAGGTTATATCCTGAGAGAGAAAAGCAAACTCCTGTCAGCAGAGAAAGGATTGTCTAAGCAAAGATAGAACAAGAAAAGGATGTGAGCTCAAGGTGAGTTAGCAGATGGGCACCCATACTTACAACTACAGAGGCCAGCTTTGCTTTGCACATTTAGCTCATTTGTGGCCAGAGCGACAGAAAATTCAGATGAGGCACACCTGGCTGATGTTGCACGCCCCCAAATCCTTGTTCAGTGCTCTGGTGAGAGCATACACAGAGGGTGTTGCGTGTGCTCAGGGCACCTTTGAACAACTGTTCACAGAGAGTGTGGGTGCCAGGCCTCTTCAATCACCAGGCACTCAGGGAGTGTGAGGACTAACAGGCATGGAGATGTGATGAGAGTTTGTTGGCTTTTAGCAAAGCAAACTATAAAACTCATGTGATACTGGGATTTAGGGAGTTAGGAAATGATCCTTTGTTATGTTTGGCCATGCATACGCTTTTTATGAAACTATTTTGTCGACTCTGAGTTTCCACATTTTAAAAGGAAGTGTGAAAATTGGAAAAGGTCTGGAGAAGAACGACAAATTCTTAATGGAATGTAAAATAGGTCATGTGGGGAAAGATTAAAGGAGTTTGGTTGCTTAGCCAGGAAGATAGAATGCTAAGAAATGACTTAATAACTGTCTTACAGTATACAGAGGTTTATAACAAAAATGCTGATCAGTAAGTACCCCATTCCTCTAGAAGGAAGAACAAAAGAAAATTAGTTTAAAGTAGCAAGGGAGAGCTTGCTTTTACTTTGGAAGGGATTTCTTGATTATAAAATAACATTAAGCATTGTCACTACCAGGAGACATAATATAATCTTTGAAAGTGTTTAAGATGGCATGAACACTCACCTGATTGGAAGGCTTAAGACTTGCATTATGATAGAACTGAGGCAGACAACCTCCTGTGGATCTTAACATTTCTATCATTATAAAAAATATCACAGTCGTCTTCCTTTCTTATCCATCTATAAAGATAAATTTACATTATGTATATTAAGGCTTTATTTGACAATGTCAAAAGATGACTGCTTTCTTTCCTATCTATAAATAAGTACCCTTCTTGATTTCTGAGGTTTGTTTGTTTGTTTGTTTGTTTCATTTATTCAACAAGTGTCTACTGGAGTGCCACCTCTATGCTAAGTACAGTAGACTCTCCATTAACCACAATTCAAGCAACTGGCACTCTCAAAAATACAGCAAAAGATAATAACAAAAGTAATTCTACACTTATCTGTACTATTCTCAAGACTGTGACTGATACAAATAATTGAACATTCCTTTATTCTTTCTTCACAAACGTTTGCTGGGCACCTTCCCTGTGCTAGACACTATGCTACCTACTCAGAATTCAAACACCTAAGCAAAGATGGCTCTATAGAGCTCACAGTCTAGTGAATAAGAGTAAGTGAGCAGAATTACATACAGTGTGATGTGATGAGGCCCATGCCAAAGGTATGAGCAGGGAGCTTTGAAACATATGGGACATAGTAGTTTTATCTTATGCAGACTGTGGTGGTTTCTGGAGTTTGGGAAATATTTGCTGGAGAAGATGACATCTGAGCTGAATTGGGGGTATGGTGGGAAGGGAGCCCAGTGTTCTCTATAATGCCAAGAGGACTATTATATGAATTGATTGTTTTTACGTAGTGAAGTATGTAAAAGCATTTGTTTCATTTTTATCAACTAAAATGTTATTGATTCTGTCCTATGCCCTTTCTTTGATCTTTAATACAACAATGAAATCTGATTTACAGTCAGTTCTTTCTAAGGTGACATACATGGTTCTAAATTCATCATGCTGCATGGGAAAATTGTACCTTATAGGGAAACAGGGTTAAGAGTAAACACTCAAAAACTTCATCAGGGACACACAAAATTTTTAAAATAGGAACCTAATGAAAAATGGTAGCACAATGTTACACATGTTAAATAGTTAAGAAATACATACTAATGCTACAATAATACGTATATATTATAGTAAATATGGCAGAGTACTTTGATAAAGATTTGGAATTTACTTAAGGAAGTCAGAATCAGAAGGTGAAGTGGTAGTAGAAAGAGGTGATCTGGAATCAAATGGAAAGTTGGGACAGCGGATGGCCATGAATGTGGTTCACAATTGTGTCAAAACACAGGATATATAATGAGAAGTTTGAGATGTGTGCTTGCATGAGTTCTGTACATTTCTCTACACTTCAGTTCAGCTGGGTAGTGTTTTCTGTACTCACCTGGTTTGTCACCAAGAACTCAGCATAAGCAAACGTGAGATTTGCATTATGGTCAAATTGTTCTCTACTATATTAATCCTATTGAAACAGATTTGCGATTTTCATACAAGAATTACTATATAGTATTTCAAATGAAATTCGTAATCATTTTTTTACATATCTCCTCAAATTTCCACCATAATATGTTTAGATTCTATTGGACATGCCAAAAATTTTCCTAATTCCAATTTTTTACTTAACTAGTGCTGACATAAGCAACTTCCATTTCATCCAGAGCAACATTTTCCTCTCGTCTTCTCTAATAAGGGAGCAATCATGAGTAACTTGGCAAAAAATGTGAAGGCCATGTGAGTACAAATGGTGTTTTGCAGTCTTAGCCTCCAGAATGCGGTAATCCCTGGGCAGATGCATTAACAAGGACAGCAGACATTTTCTTTTTCTTTTTCTTTTTAAATCAGGCAAGGTAAATGGCCACAACTTAAAAGGAAAAATCAAGGAAGAGTGGATCTTTGGCCATGGATTAGCCTCCACTACCAGGCATGTGAAGATAGCAATGCCTATAGGAATCTAAGTATTGCTTTTTTGTAGGGAGACAGTAGGTTAGTAGGTTCAAAGAACTGGTCTTTTCTTTCTTCTCCCTCCTTTTTGTCAGTGGGTGTAGATTCTGGCCCAGGGCAACAGGAAAACCCCTCTGCAGGAAATTAAGGTTAAGGGCAGAAGTAGCAGCTGGGGAGGCAAATTAGGCCTGGTCCCTTCTTAGGCCCCTGTCTACTTTTGAAATATTTCCCGTGACAAAACTATAAAAAGGATATTTTGCTATCTATTTAATGTGGTGGTCATTTTTTCCCACATAATTCAAGTGTTCCTGCAAGAAAAGCTGCTCTCAGTTATTTTGTCTAAGATAATGGAGAAGAGGGAATTCTGGATTTGGACTGGATAGTGGAGTCATCACAGGCCATTGATGGTGTGTTCTTGAAGCAGCCAGAGTCCTCTTGTTCAAGCTGAACCCTTGAATCACAGGCCCAGAGAGAGGAAAAGGTTCCATCTCCCTAAACCTAACTCCCCAGTGTGACAGCTCCAGTATGAAAGTTGGGAGCTGAAGGGTTAAATTACACCAGCTGATACAAGCCTTACATAGCCTCAGGCAAACATTCAGCTGACAAAAATGTTATTGTCTGTTCTCTTCTGAAAACCTTAAGATATGCTTGGGTTAATTAGATTTCCAAATATGCAAATATGCCCTGGTGAGGTTTTTCTGAAATGCACCATTTTAAAATTGTGTAGCATGGCATTAGTGTTCAAAATATGAAACTGTAAGACATAGCCTGAATAGCTTACTAACATATCATATAAATTCATAATTGATCAAACCCATTTATTCCCCACTGTCCACATTATACTGTTCAAATTGGGTTAGAAAATTTTATGGAAATTAGCTTCTCTAGCATGCTTTGGGAGAAGATCAAGGAGTAGTTTAAATTACAGCAGTAGTTCTTCAAAAAATGCCAATTCACTTGTCTGATATCAGTGTTTCCAACGTGCTCAGTTTAGGGAACACGAGGCTTCTATAATCCAGAGACTATGGATCACCTGAAGGAATTTAAAACAGAAACTTTCATATTAAGGGGAAAAAATATTTTAGCAAAAGCATCTGAAATAATTTTATATTGTTCACCTGCTTGTGCCAGTGAATAATTTTAAGATTTCAACTTCTGAATGTTTTTTTTTTCTGAAATATTAGATTTTCCTTTAGAAACATGCCATTTATTTGGGTGTTCTCTATAAATGGTTTTCTGATTAACTGAAATGTTTGTGCTGTGCCAGGTAAGTAAGTAATCATTTTTCCTGGAAACTTTTCTAAAATGCTTTACATAAACAGGGTGCTAGACTAAAATATACTAAGCAAAAGCTAACAATTTCTGCAGAACTCAGATATGTTGTGCCCACCTGTCCTGGTGAGGTATGGAAAGCAATTCATTTGTGCTTTTAATGACCTAGATCATGAGATTGGCAAATTTTTCTATAAAGAGCCAGCGAGTAAATATGTTAAGTTGTGCAGGCCACGTGGTCTCTGTTGCTGCTATACCACTCTGCCACTGCTCTGAAAACAGCCAGGGTAATATATGGTGAACAAGCACTGATGATTTCCAGGAAAACTGTGTCATTGAACAGGCAGAGGTTTAATTTGGCTGTGGTTTGCCAACCTCTAACCTGAGCTCCCATCTTTCCTGTGTTATTGTTTTTCCACTACATCATGATCATTTCTTGATGTTTTGATGCTCTTATGTTTCTTCTTTTAGCAGTATCTCACGCCTTTCTGTTTATTGCTTTTGGTGTGCTCTGGACTACAAGAGAAAAAAAAAAAAACTAGCTTGTTAGACTTGTATCTAAAATAAGAGTCACTAGACTCCAAAGGAGGGTCGAAAGGCTTACCAGTGAAGATAGTACACAGTGCACTTATTACCACCTTTCTTCTCAATGCTTTTGCTCGGAGATCTTTTTAAATTTATTTCTAGATTCTTGACCAAATTTTTGTTGTGTAGAATAATTTTTGTGTTAAAAGAGTTTTGTTGGGGAACCTGGGATGGCTCAGTGGGTGAAGCGCTCACTTTGCAGCATCGGGGACCGAGGATCGAATCCTGACCCCGGTCAGTGCGGAACCATATGCTGAACTGGGGAGTTCCCCCAGTTCAGTTCTCTCTCTGTCTTTGTATCTCTCTCTCTCTCTCTCTGTCAAAAAAATTGATAAAATAAATAAACTTTAAAAAAAAAAGACGAGAGTTTTGTTGCGTCTCAGTGGGTTTTTGTAACCATACATCACATTTGCTTAAACGTAAAAAAAAAATTCCACTACATTTTTATGGGCATAGTTTAGTGTGTCTCATCCAGTGTTTTTCATATTTCTGAATAGTTTCTCAAAAGCTATAGATGTGTCTACTCTAAAAAAAGAGACTAAATTGCCTTTTACATGAGAACAAATAGCCCTGTCCTCACTGATAAGTGTATTATAATATTTTATGCTTACTCTTAGATTTGCTTTATTCAGATAACTAAACTTTGTTTTTGAGTTTTGGGAAACTCTAATCTGCCCACATAGCTGAGCTGTTGAGAGCACTGGACCTGAGTTCATATCATCATAGCTCTATCACATATGGCTGTGTGATGTCAGGCAAGTTACTGAACGTTTCTGAACCCCATCTGTTTTATCTATAAAACAGGGGTTCAACTGTACCTACTTGAGAGCAGAGTTGTTCTGTTTCTTTGATGTTGTTGCTCTTATTAATCCTCCCCTTTTTCCTCCTCCTTTCCTCATATCAAACATAGGTTTAAAACTTAACATGCTATTTAAATTGCGTAGTCCTATTAAGTCCCTTTTTCTTTTTATTTCATTAATGAAGTGGATAATACCTGAGATTAGATATTATGATATGTCTCATTTTCAAATAGGTGGCCCCAGTGATACATGGGATATAAAAAGTAAGGATTTGTAACAATAAAAGAGCAACATCCGAGTACAGAAAACGTTGTTTTATCTCTTTCACTATTGCATTATCATATGTTTACTGTATTATTTATATCTCATTTTAGATATATGCTAGGTAAAACAATGAAACTGTTGTATTAAACAGGTGCTAAAATAAAGTCTGCCAGCTGTAGGAGGTGATAAGTTTAATAGTTAACATTGATCAGCAAGTTCTTCCAGGCCTTCAGATTTAAGAAGTTCTAGAGATTTAATTCTGTAAACCTGTTATTTAATTTCTTGTTGCTGTCACCACAAAATTTTAAGAAGATCTAGCTTACTAAGCAGCAAATATCTAACAGCTACTGTTCTAATAATTTCTAGAGAAACATCATCCCCAGTCTCTTTCATATGTACAATTTAAAATTACATACCGAAAAATTTATCTAAACTCACAAGGATCCCAATGAGGATATGGATTAGACATTTGACAGAAAGTGTCCTGCATGGGTAACTAGGCAAATCATATTGGTACCTGAAGCAAGTTGCCTAGTCTTTCCATGCAAGAGCTGTCCTTAAAAATAAGGAGATGGGACTTTAGGTATTATGATGATAGAATAAAAACACTTCTGCACCCTCCTGTTGAAAAGGATCCCAAAACTAGGAAAAGGAATCCTGAGCATAAAATTTCATTATGATTAAAATAGGAGATACCTCAGCCCAAAGACATAACCTGTGTAGCTAGAAAGTAGATAGAAGAATGAGAAATAATTGTCATAATTCAAAAGTTTTGGAAATAGATAGTGGTGATGGATGTACACCAATATGAGTTTAATTGTCACCATTGAATTGTGTATTTAAAAAGTTAAAAATGATAAACTTTTAATATATACTTTACCACAATGAAAAAATGTTTTTAAATGAATAGTGATTTAGTAGAGGAAAGGGAGTTCAAACAAAAATGCTTACAGGTTGAGGGTACCAGAGAACAGCTAGCCGATTTGCCTCTGAGAAATGTCTCAGAAATTGAAGGCCATATAGTATATAATGTGAGAGTAGTGGAAACGGGGATTGCTTGAAAATGTGTACAGGTTGCAGCTGGATTTCCCAATGTTCCTGTCCCCCACATCTCCACTGTCCCTCGTCAGATAACTTTACTGCTTATGTCAGGAGATGTAGGAGGTGATGCTCTCGGAAAGATGGAACTGAAGAGTCTCAGAACTTGGAGACTGCAGGGACTAAAGAGAGTGAGGGACCCTTCTGAGGACCAGGATGAAAGCCTGGTACTAAGTGTGAGGCTTCACCTCTTCCCCTAGTGGGCTCCAAAATGCCGATAGTCCAGGCTTAGCCCTGTGAACCATCTCACTAGAGGACTCCTAGCTGGTTAGAAAATATGGAAGTAAAGAGCTAAAGCAATGTAAAGCAATGGCAGAAAGAGTTGAAAGTTGTTTCTTCTGGACAGGAGGAAGGGAAGGGATGGGACAAGTACCCCTAAGTTTTTAACAAGCCTTTTATCATTGTTTGATTTTTAAACTATATGCACGTAATAATTTGGTGTTCTGGTTTTGGGGTTTTTTTGTTTGTTTTTTTAATGATTAGAATAAGTTTAAGACATACAATAAGGAACGATTTCTAACAGTCCGTCTTTCCTTTGGTTTGTTTCAGTCATATTTAATTGTATTGTCTTTTATAGAAAATACTGTTTCTAAACTATTTTTTCCCTAAGGAGAAAAAAAAAAAAATCACCAAAATAGTTATTTCTTTTCTTTTTTCTTTTTTTTTTTTTTTTTTGACAGAGACAGAGAAAAGAGTCTCCATAGTTGCACATCATTGGTTTTTCCACATAGTTTCATTCCACAGGTGGGTGCAGGGCTGCACAGGGCAGGAACTGGGCCAGGGTCTCACCCCAGTGAGAACCTAACTGGGGGCGCTCCCCAGTTCAGCATATGGGTCCACACAGACCAGGGCCGGGATTCGATCCTCGGTCCCCAGGGCTGCAAAGTGAGCGCTTAACCCACTGAGCCATCTCAGCTTCCCCCAAAATAGTTATGTTTGCATTTAAAAACATATTTTTCCCCTCTGGTAATTACTTGTATATATCTGTATACTAGACTATGTAGACTTTAAGAATACTGAATTGGGGGATGCTGAAGAATACTAAATTGGCCCTCATTCAGGACGTTTAGTATTATAACCTGAACTGGTTCTAGCTTCATTTATATTTTTTTCTAGGAAGATACTGTTGACTAAATAATGGAATGGGGTATGTTTAAAAGCATGTTTGAGGGAGAAATGTCCTCCCTGATATCCAGCTGCTTTGTATTTGCATAGACGTGTGTGCTTATTACAAAGGGTCTTATCTATACCTTAGAGAAGGTAAGGGATTTTATATTTTGTAGCATCTTATTTTCATATAGAGATACCTCATTGGACTACTCACTCACCAGTAGATTTATATTTTAATTCATTGTTACGGATCTAAACAATGAGCTGATTCACCAGACACAGTTATAATAGGTATTTTTTCATCAGACTACTGCAATTGATTTATGCAGTTCTTTATGTTTGCTCCGATGAAAAGGCCATTTTCATCCTTCGTTTTTATTTTCCAAACATACAAGGGTCACTAAACCTCTTTAGAAATTGCTTTTGAATAGTCATTCTTTGTGTGGAAAAACTACAGTATATTCCTTAAGTGAAATTCAATCAACTACTTTTATGGTAACTGGACTTAAAAGACACCAGTGAAAATACCCACACAAGCTCTTAAGATCAAGGCATTTGTTTCAGCTGACTTTGGTATGTACTTACCCATTGTGCATCAAATAATGAGCAAAATAGCCAGATTTCTAATAAGCAAGTACAATACAGACAAAAGAGAACACTGATTTAAGGTCCTAGTGTCAAATGCGGTAAAACACTCTGTTTATAGCAGGTCAGGCTTGGGTTTACAATTAGCACTAATTACTGAGAAAAAAATCAAACCCTCAGCTTTAAGGAAGGACACTTTTCACTGCAAGATCAAAGCCAGTCTCTGCAGAATAGGGAAGCCTCCACCACTTAATTGCACTGAAGTGCTAATTGGATTGTAAGGAACTTTCATGAGTTCCTCCAATTAGCCAGCCATCCCTGACGAAATCAGAAAAGAAGAGATTATGAGTTCTTAGAGCTTTTGTCTATATGGTTGCTGTTTGTATACCTGAGTGAATGTAGTCTTGCCTTCTTTTTATGCAAATTGAGGTCTTTGGGGTCTCAGCTATTAGCTTCCTTTAAATAGTCTTGAAGGTAAAGCTATCAATTCTATATAAAGTCTTAACTGTGTACTAATGATAAGGGAACAACATTCAGTGGGGACTATCATTTTTACTAAGTTTCTTCATTTAAAATACCGTATGAGAGTTGGTGCAGCTTCTTGGCTCAGGATTGTCACTCATGCAGTTAGGATATTTGCTTTACATTTGATATTTGTATTATATTTAAGTACTTTTCACTTTGGGTAATTTATTGAAAAGAATAGATAATCAGTAATTTCATGGTGTTTATTCTCTAATAATTTTTAACTCTGAGAATTATTCATGGCTTTAATTGTGCTTTGCTCGTATACTTTGTCCCCTGTGGTTTTTATTTTTGTTGTTTGATCATATAAGGCAGCAACAAATCTGCCAGCTCACCACATGCAAACTCATATGACAAAGTGATCTCTTTGGGCAAAATTATCCATTTGGATAAAGAAAATAGGAATCTTTGCTTGGTGCCAGGTCGTCCTTGTAAAAACTGAAGTAAAAAATTGGCAGTTGTGCAGTGAATTCACCTGTCTATAGAGTGAGGCCATAATAAATCTTTAAAAGCTCTCACTGACATAAAAACAATTCCACTTTATTCACATTCCTCAGACTTTATTTGAACATTTGCTTATGTGATAAATGTGCTAGATCTCCTTTGTACCTGCAAAGGAAGACAAACATGCATTTATCCAGGATTTTTAGATATTCTGAATGGTCTGATCATTAACTTCATTAACTAGAAAAGAATCTACTTCCCACACTTTAATTTCTGTTATATAAATTCTAAAGTGAATTTCCAAATAATAAAATTGTTGATTTGTATACCCCAAATTTGTGTGTGCTGAAGATGGCAGAACAGTGTCATAGAGAAGTAACATGATTCTCCATGCTCTCACAGTTAACTGTTTCATTCTCAGTTATTGTATTTTATAATAAATGGAGATATTAAGATAATAATGGCACCTACTATATATGCAATTGGTACTGTTAAGCATTTTATATACTTTATCTCTCTTACAATAACCCTCAAAGAAAAAGAAGTGCTATCCTCATTTCACAGGTAAGAAAATTAAAGAATAGAAAGATTTAGTAGCACAGCTTTTAAGTAACACAAGGACTAACTAGATAGAGAAGGCAGGGTTAAAATCCAGTTGTTTTTTCCTGACTTCAAAGGCTTCATTGTAAACTCATTAAAATTAGTAATCTGGGGAAGCCGGGATAGCTCAGTGGGTTAAGCGCTCACTTTGCAGCGCTGGGGACTGACGATCGAATCCCAGCCCCAGCTCATGTAGACCCATATGCTGAACTGGGGAGTTCCCCCAGTTCAGTTCTCTCTCTGTCTCTGTATCTCTCTCTCTCTCTCTCTCTCTCTCTCTGTCAAAAAAAAAAAAAAAAGTTAGTAATCTAATTAGATCCCTCCCCTTATTTTTAGTCTTAGCAACTTATACATATATTATATAGAAGTATAATTTATATTTATATGTTGTTTTTGTTTAATTTCTCATTCCACATTTTGAAAGCAAGGGATTGTGTCTCTTACTCATCAGTGCCTAATGAGAGTGCCTAACCCACAGCAGCCCACAGTTAATAGTTGGATGAATGTGTCGGTACCAGAGACATAGGTTTCTAACTCTCATGTTAATCCTTTCAATATTCTGATAAGGTTATGGAATTTACAAAATTATTATGTGTTATAGTAAAAAATTAGAATTCTATAAATAAAAATAATAATATTTTATTCTTTGGTAGTGTGTGGTCACCTCTTCCAAATTTTTTTTTTTTCCTTATCAAAACAAATAACTTTCTGTTACAAATAAAAACTTCCCCTAAAGGAGGATGTGTTTTGAACCATAAAATTATTCAGATAGTTTTTGAAAATTAGACATTGTTTAAAATAACTGCCTTTTCTATAAAATTTTATACTTTTGCAAATTCGAGCATGCCAACAAGGAGTCCTATTTAGATCTTGAAATTACTAAAGTTGTTAAAAGAAATTTATCAGCTATATAAATTTATTGATATCCATTTCTCTGTTCTAATTATGAAGAAAATAATTGGCTTATGGGTAGACACGTTTCCTTAAAATAAAATGGAAGTTTGTTCATTAAAAAAACAAAAACTAAGACTTGCTCTTTTATTTATTTTTCAAAGAAACTGGCCCCTAAACATACTCTAAAATGCCTTTCAGAGTCTAAGAAACAAACAAAATCTTACTTGCCATGTGAAATAATAGCAATAACTTCTATATAATGGTCTTTCAGATTTTGCATATAAATGATATTTTTATGCTATCAATATATGTTGCTCATCTGTAAAATAAGAATAATACCAATATCAAAGGGCATGTGTCATGTTATAGAGGAGTCCTGACAGAGTAGATGGTCAATAATTGGTAGCTATTTATATAGTGAAAGCATAGACTATTGAAATAGTGATGTTAGTGGTATTTTATCCTACATAAAAAGTTTTGCAATATAAATTCTAACATATATGTCTTTAGATATTTTAATTTTTTGGTAAAATATACCTAACAAAATTTACCATTTTAACTATAATATTTTTAAGTGTACAATTCAGTGGCATTAAGTACATTCACAGTGTTTGTTGTACAGCCATTATCACTGTCCATTTACACAACTTTACAAACAGAAACTGTGCATATGTTTTACTTTAAATAATCAATTTTTAAAGAATTAGACAACAAAAATATGTTTAACAGATCTACGAGGATAGTGAACATTTACTGTTTTCCCCCTTTTTATTACAGAGGCATTTTACTCTCTTATGCATCCCATTTACCATAAGGAATTAATAAATAAAAATTAGCATTATAAATATGTTGATTTTTTTTTCTTCCCCGAATCCTAAGAACTTATTTCATATTCTTTGTTCCCTCCCACGTATTTCCCACATACGTACACCACCATCACTTGAAATCAAGAAGTTTAGCTGAGAAAGCTGTGCAGCTGAGATAGGCTTTTTTGCAGTAAAATGAAACTATTCTTACACTCGGTACCTTTTAAGAAATAAATGTAAATACTTATCAGGAAAAACATATTATATTTGTTTCATGTTATTCATGTTGTGCTAGGTTTTGACTGATTTTGTTTCAACCATAACTTTGAATCATCTATCCTGTTTCCCCTGTCCTTGCCGCACTCTTGGTACCCACTTCCCACAGCCTTGCCTTGGTTAATCAGAAACTGATTAACCTGGAAGTACCCATGTCTGTGACTCTTGCATGTATTGCATATTCTGCCTTCAATATGCCTCCCCAACCTGGATTCCCACTGCTTTGTAGCCACACTGGTTCTTGCTATCACTTTGCGCTCAGATCAGACTTTACCTTCTCAAAGAAACTTTCTCTGGATGCAGTCAACCTGCCTCTCCTCTGCACTCCTCTAACTTACCAGGCATACCCTTTGGTAACCTACATCACACTCTACCAAGAATAAACACTTCCTCTCCTTTCTCTCTAGATTGGGAACTCCCTAAGGTTTGGCATCTGTGTTCATATTTCCTAGCACAGTTCCTGGCAGAGTGGAGGCACACGGTAAATAGTTGTTAAATAAGTACTACGCTATTTGAATTGTTTCAATTGTAGCCAACCTGTCAGACCCAAGTACAGTGGATTGCTTTATTTGTGTTTTCAGTGTATCGGAAACCTTTGGGGGTTACTCTTGAGAGTAGATGAATGAGCAACTGTGAATATCAGGACATTTAGTGAGAAGTTGAGTTCTAGGATCATGGATAAATGAGTGGTCTATGTCTCACATGAAAAAAGCAAGGTATCCAGAGGAGCAAAAATAAAAAAGAATTAAGTACCAGCAGGAACCACAAGTTCTCCACATTTGCCTTCTGCCCATATCATTCCTTTTCTTGATTGATCTGAATATCAGTTCACACAACAGAATAAGGCCCTGTGTGTCATGTCGTGAGAAGGAAGGTACATAGATTAATTTTAGTCATTAAGAACAGATCTACTGAAACATTCCCTGCAGTAAGTATGGATTTTATTACAAAGTGCTAAATAAGCCTCCTAGAGTTTTTCTTT
>PVKE010006492.1:0-54148 GCA_004027555.1 Craseonycteris thonglongyai | reverse complement strand
TACCCCAGTGCCATTTTTTTTTTTTTACCCCTAGACATGAGCGCAAAAAAGAAAAAGCTACTCCATGGCGTACAAGAAAGGAATCGTGGAAATCTCTTGGGGCCAAAATCTTACTGCTTTCTGCAAAGAGAAGATGTTGAGTATCCGATTGGTCCGAAAATGGTGAGCAGAGTATGGTAACCTCATTGAACAAGTGGACAAGGGAACTGCTAAAAAGCGCAAGTGTGGATCAGGTCGGCAACCATTATTTTCCGAGCTGGAAGCCCTGATCTGTGAATGGGTTGTTGACAGGAGAGCAAAGGCTTTGATTGTGAATAGGGCTCAGATTCAAGAATTTGCCCTTGCAATGGCACCACAGTTTGACATAGCCCCCAAAGATTTCAAAGCATCACAACACTGGCTGGATAATTTCCTTCAGTGAAGTGAACTGTCTTTAAGAAGATCCACAACATTGTTTAGGCTGGAAGATGCTCAAGCTATTAAGCGAGCACTTGCATTCAAGTCCTTTATTGATGATGCTGACTTCTCTAAATACAATCTTTCCAACATGATTGCTATGGATGAAACTGCAGTGTTTATGGGCCAATCAGCTCAAACAACAATTGAACAGCGGGGTGCCTCCTCAGTGTACATTCCCTCCACTGCTTACGAAAGTGCATGTGTTTCCTGTATTTTGGCAATTCATCTGGATGGCACTAAAATCCCACCTTTAATCATTTCTAAGGGCAAGAAGGAAAAGATGGAATGTCTTTTGGGCATTTTTACGTATTCTTGAAACTGAAAAAGCCTGGGCCACACAAGCAGTTATAAGGAAGTGGGTCGATTTAATGCTGCCACTTGTTATGCCAGGGAGCCAAAAAGGTCTGCTAGTCTGGGATGCAGCCAGCACTCACCGCGCTAAAGACATGAAGACATTTCTTCAGGAAAGAAAAATAGATCAAATAATGATTCCCGCAGGAATGACGGCCTATCTCCAGACTCTTGATATTACAATAAACAAGCCATTCAAGGACAATTTGCGCATGGAAATTAATGACTACATTGAAAATAGAATGGAGAGAAATCAGCGTGGAAATTTTGTGAAACCTAAACTGCAAGAGGTTGTGACTTGGGTGAAGAATTCATGGGAGAAAATCACTGACAGTTGCATTGCAAATGCACTACGAGCAGGCTACCTTGACAAGAAGTACTCACTTAAGGACAATGCTTTTGCTAAACATGAGAGATTTGGTCCACTGATTCTGAAAGAAATGGAGTCACAAGAAATTCACCTGGAAATTCAGGGTTTGGATTGTTATGATGATGTTCCAGAAGATGATGACATGACTGTCATTGAATAAATGAGTAAATGTACCATAGAATTACATGGAAATAGTTGGTAGTAACAAGAAATTCTTGATACTGTAGGATTCACAGTTTGTCTGGTTATGCTGGTTTGTGATGACAACTACTACCGTACCATATACAGGTAATAAATTTCCATTTTTTGTTCAACAATAAATGTGTACCATATTCTTCTTCATGGAAAAATAAGACATCCCCTGAAAATAAGACCGAGCACATCTTTGGGACCAAAAATTAACATAAGACACTGTCTTATTTTCAGGGAAATGGGGTAATTCCTTCACACCCATGCTTAAGGTTTTGATGACAGTAAGTAAAGTTTCTTGGTTGTTAGATGTCATCATGAGAATGACTATTTTAATGTCAAACTTTTTCTGTCAATAGGAAAGATTGTATGATATATGACCTGCTAGGTTAAGGCATGTGCCATAAATTTGCAAGGTTTTATCAGTAATAGGAGTGATAAATAAGCCTTTAGTGGGCCCATTTCACTATTCTTTTAAGCCAACTGATTTTCAGTGATGTGGCCCATGTTAAGTCTAGTGAGGTCCATGTGTATAAGCCTATTGTTGAAATATGTACGTAATATGTATGCCTTGGTCAGAAGCATGTTTGTTCAGGATATAATGACATTCTGCAAATCCACAAATCAAAATGCTGGGAGAAGTCTATAGGAGAGAAGGCCAATACAAACCTGAAAAATGTATCTAATCCCATGAGGCAAAATTGCTTGCCCCTCTATTAGGAAGAGTACAATCAATGGTTACTAACCAGTTGTCATACCCCAGAAATTGTCCATATTGGGGATACAGCATTAGCCTCTATAGCTATCAGTTTGGACCCTCAGCAATGGCAGTCATCAGATCAAATTTGGTAAGGAAAAGGCCATGTGGTTGAGCACATACTTCTTCTCCCTCCCTACCATCACAGTTATTTTATTCACAGGCCCTTTGTGCAAGTCCTGGAATAATAAGGCAGTAAAGCAACTGACAACAAGAGGTCCAGTCATTTTGTCATTGTAATTATTAAGAACTTCCTTCACTGTGGATAATTCTGGTGAGCATTTATACAGACCAGTGGATACAAAGATATTTGCTCTTTTCCCGTTGCAAGAGGTGTAACCTTATATATTTTCCCCACACTTCCTGGTTACCAATCTTCAATATTTTTTGTGCCAAGTCACTAACCAATTAATCAAACAATTAGCCTGTGCCCATAAGTCGGTATAGATCTATAACTCAAGCCATCTTTTCATCCATAAAATGTGGACAACCAGAGTACCTCCAGAGACTTTTGACTTGAAGGATTTTACTTCACCACACGCTCCCAGGGCCATTTTCTGAAAGAGTTATACTGCAGAAGCTATCCACTTCTACCTGACAGAGGTCTACCATGCAGATCCATCGACGAACCAGGCCCATTATTCTTTGTCCTCCATTAACTGGTTCCAGGGAATTTTCTCTGAAGCTATAGGTGTGAGTTGAAAAGGAGATAATGAGGGAATAAATACTCGTACAGCAGGAGTCTGGACCAGTGTTCATGAAGTTTACTGTTGCATTCTAGACCTGTTTAAACCAAATCTAATATAAATTACTTCCTTTTTATAATGGAATGCTATTGTGCATGCAGTTTAATGTTTCAATAGATCAGATAATAAATACTCAGTTTATAATGGGTAGTACAAGCCACACAGTTACCTGGTGTCCGTGGTCAGATGTTCTGTTTCTAACTAGGCTCAGCAGCAATCTGGTAGCTACTTTTCAAATGGAGAGTGCTTGTTGACAAAGAAAAGATAGCTTTAGCTTAAAACTGTAAAGACATGGGATGTTATTTGCTTCCAAGGTTTTCCAAACACTTTTTACAGCATCATTTTTTTAAATTTTTTTTTTTTTAATTCATGGAAAAGACACAAGTGGAAGACATATCTTTTTTATTTTTAACATTTATTTTATTGTATTTGACACAGAGAGAGACAAAGACAGAGAGAAACAGAGAAGGGGGAGGGCCCACAGCAGTTTCCATAGTTGTACATCATCAGTTTTCTACATGATTTCATTCCACACAGGTGGGCAGGGGCCGCACAGGGTGAGAACTAAACTGGGGGCCTCCCGCATGGGAAGCACACGCCAGATCAGCATATGGGTCCACACGGGCTGGGGCTGGGATTCGATCCTCAGTGCCCAGGGCTGCAAAGCAAGCACTTAACCTGCTGAGCCATCCCGGCTTCCCCTACAGCATTGTTTTTCCCTCACGTATTTCCAATACAATTGCATGTGTTAGGCTTTCAGGAGTAAGTTGGAGGACAGCTTTACCATAGCCTGAAACTATTGCAGAGCCCTATTTGTCTATAGAAGGCACTCAAAACTAGCAGCATTAATAGATAGACAGTAAAGGGTTGATAAACATATCCAAATATGTTTGCCTCCAGAATTCAAAGAGATCCATGAAATGGTACATCTCACTAGTTATACAGGAGTTGCAAGATACAAAACGAATCTGTCACTTTAGATATGTCCGAAGAAATCTAAAAGGTACTTTGAGGAGACATGTGCTTCCATATGTTCATGGCAGCATTGTTTACAATGGCCAAGATGTAGAAGCAGCTTTGCATTAATTAATATATCTATGGAATAGTACTCAGCCATAAAAAGAATGAAATCTTACCATCTGCAACATCATAGATGGACCTAGAGGGTATTATTATGCTGAGTGGAATAAGTCAGGCAAAGAAAGACAAATGCCATGTGATTATACTTATATGTGGAATCTAAAGAACAAAACAAACAAAAACAATCAGAAACAGCCTCATAGATGCAGAGAACCATTTTGATGGTTGTCAAATGAGGGGTGGAGAGATGGGTGGAAAGGGGCTGGGATTAAGAAGTACAAATTGGTAGTTATAGAATAGTCATGGGAATGTAAAGTAAAGCATAAGGGACGTAGTCAATAATATGATAGTAACTATGTGTACTACCAGATAGATACTAGATTTATTGGGGCAATCACATCATAAGTCTAACCACTATGCTGTACACCTGAAACTAATATAGTGTTGTATGTTAACTGTAGTTGAAAAATAAAAAAAATTATTAGAAATAAATAAATAATAAACAAAATAAAAGTATTGCTGAGCATGTAAATACTTTGTCCCAGTGTCACATACTTAGCAAGTCAAAAACCTAACCCCCAAAAAAGTGTAAATACAGATTCATAATCTCTTGTCTTAAAGTCTTTGAACATCATGTGTTTTGCAATTTAAAACTTTCCAATATTAGAAATTTACTACAAGGCACACAGTATATATGAGAAAGCATTCACTATAGAGATATAATAGACTATATTCACTAATATATTATTTGGTGAGAGCATTATCAAAAATCATTTTAGGTGTTTAGACAATTTCCAATAAATATTATCCTTACACTGTGGAAAGAAAGTCATCTTTATAATAATGAACAAAGAAACCTTCCCCAGATGATATGCTAGAACTCAAGATCTGGTAGAGCTGACTACAAGAAATGTTTATTGTCAGTGTCTTGTCCCTGTAGATTGTGTGAAGGTACAGAAGAAGATAAATACTCTTTGTTTTAAATCTCCAGACACAGAGAAGTTAAACTGGAACTGATATAATGACTACTGTACATCATCTGGTGACCTTGGATTTTGAGCTAGATGCAGTAACAAGAGGAGATTATTGGATTATTCCCACGGGGAATAGGTATTTCGTATGTACAAACCTACTTTGTATCAGATAAGTAAGTGCCTATCAAGTATTTATTGGAGTGCCTCCTCCATTTCTCTCTTCCACTGTTGCAGCAATGTTGGGAGCCCCAAGTTCCAAAACGCTGAGTCTTAATATGAAGGAGGACCATTATTTCATTCTACAATAATGTCTGAATAACAGAGAAATAAAACCTCACAAGATATGGCTAATGAAATTTAAGAATTATTATGCTATATATCTCCCATTCTTTTCATATTCAAATAAAAATTTCTGATAGCTTAGCCACTGACATGTGGGGGTTGTTCTATTTGTGTTAATTATTATACAAACAAGATAAGGGATCAAAGGGAAATCCTGGTAAAGATTACGTTTTCTTTAGGAAGACAGGGTGTTGGGCTTAAAAATTAAAGTCAACGGAGTTTCACATGGTAATTCAAGTCAGTGAAAGACATAGCTAATGGCAGTAATTGTTAATTTTTCAATTGAATAATCTGTAAATATCTATTACCATTTAAAATATTCATATTCTGATGAAGACATCCTAGTTGATATTTTTTCCCATAAAATATTATATAATTATAAAGTACATGTAAGAAAATACACAAAACAAAAATACATAGCTTAATGGTTTATATCACAAAGAAAACACCTATTACCCAAGTGAAAAAAAAACATTTTTAACACTCCAGAAACCTTTCTTATACTTTTTCCTACTCACTACCATTTGTTCCACTCTGTAGCTATTTTACTATCTAAGTTTTTTTGATTATTACTTTCTCACTTTTCTTCATAGTTTTTTCAACCAAGCCTATATCTCTTAACATTATCTTTTTTTTTTTTTCCTTTCTTTTGGACTAAATATAAATAAAATCACTCATTATATAGTACTTTGTGGTTACTTTTGAGAGATTCATTCGTGTTCCAGGTATCTGCAGTTTCATTTATTTTCTTGCTGACTACTATTCCATTATAGAAATATACCACAATTTATTTTACTATTGATGAGCATTGGATTTGTTACCAGTTCAACATCATTATAAATTCTATTATGAACATTACTGCATATGTCTTTTTGTATGCTTGTGTATGTATTTCCCTTAGGTATATATATACCTAATAATCCAATTGCCAGGTTGTATGATATGCATAATTTCAACTTTAGTAGATAATGTCAAACTGTTTTCCAAATACAAAAATTCAATTTATGCCAACCTCAGTGGTATTACCAACACAGGGCATTATTTTTATTTAAAATTTTATTTTATCATTTAGTAAAACTATTGAAATAGTATTTATTTTCTACATCATGTTATAACAAGCAACTTTACAAAGTTTTTTATTAATTCTAATAATTTATTTGTATATATTTTTAATTGTTATATCCACAATTATATTATTAGCTTGAGATTACCATTTAGGGAAATAAAGAAGTGTTACTCTCAGAAATGGTCAAGGCAGAATCCCAAGTTTTTATCCTGATCATTAACCAGTAAGCACACATGATATATACACAATCATATTGTGATTTGGGGGTTACCATTTGGGGAAATGGAGAAGTGTCACTCCCAGTAACAACCAAGGGAGATAAAATAAAATTGATGGCAAATGTATTATGTATAATGTCACTTTATAATGATAAAGAGTTTAATTCACTATAGATATATCAATTTTTGAATTCACCTTTAGCATAACTTCAAAATACATAAAGCAAAAATTAATGAAATTGGGAGACAGACTTTTTAAATAATTTTCTTGACAAAATGAGCAGAGAAAATGTCAGTAGAGATATAAAATATTTGTTCCCATGATTAAAAAAAAATTACCTAATATTACAGGAATATAAAATAATTTATCTATATGTATAAGAAACCTGACATGAGGGGTATATCTAAAATTTTTATGCCTGCTAAGTTCACTTCTTTTTTTTTTTTTGGTACATGGAGAAATATTTTTACGTACTGAATAAACTGAGAGCCAGAAAGCAAGTCTCATAAAGTTTTAAGTGATTAAAAAAATAAAAATTATGGCCTCTACTCGTAATTGAGATAGAAATCAATAACAAATAATTTAAAAATTAACACTTCCTATATTTAATCATAGACCAAAGAAGAAATCATAATAGAAATTAGAAAGTATTTTGAACAGAACACAAATGTACTTTATATCAAGACATGTCAGTTGCAAACAAATAATGCAATAAGAAAGTTAATGCAAAAAAGAAAAAAGGCAAAAAGAATTATAATGAGATAAAACAATTTTTAAGAACACAAAATGCGAAGAAGAAAAGAAGGGAAAATATAAACATAAAAAACTAAATAGATAACAAATAAAAATGATTAATTAGCAAATATAAAAGTTGAGCTTCTCAATAGACTAAAAATTATAGAAAAATATTGCCAATGTTGATTAAGAAAATAAAGAAAGAGAAGCACAAGTAATTATTATTGAAAATTTGGGAATGCCTGGATAGCTCAACAGGTTAAGCACTTGCCTTGCAACCACGAGGTCCTGGGATGGAATGCTGGCCCCGGCCCATGCAAACCCACATGCTGAACTGCAGAGCGTAACTGGTAACTGCCAGGTTGGTGGTGCAAGTTCTTGCTTCCCATGAGGGAGGCCCCCAGTTCAGTTCTGCCCCATGCGACCCCACATCCACCTGCATGAAATAAAACTATGTCAAAAAACAAAAGATGCACAACTGTGGAGACAGCTCTGGGCCCTCCCCTTTCTCTCTGTATCTCTGTCTCTCCTTCTCTCAAACAATAAAATAAATCATAAAAAAACTAAAGAAGACCAGAAACATTTCCTATAGACATTAATAAGGTAATGGAATATTATGAAAATTTTTATAGTAACAAATATAATTAAAATAGATGAATTCCTAGAAAATTTAAACAATATGATTAAAAGGGAGAGAAATGTCTTTTATAGTATTAATGATATTTAAAGAAAATGAGTCAGTCATTGAAATTGAGTATTTTCTATGTATGGAGGATATGGTACAAACCTTCATTCCACGAAGAAACCTCCAAACCCAGATGTAAGTCTTCACCAGTGAATTCTACATTTTACATTCAAGTGAGAAATGATTTCCTATTTTAATTATAGGGAGTTCTACAATATACTTGACCACTACCCTACAAAATTCTCAATGTCACAGAATATAACGAAAATTAAAGAAACTGTTTTGGATTAAGGAGACTAAAGAAATTTAACAACTAGATGCAATTTAAAATAGTGGATTAAATCCTGAATCAGAAAAAAAAAATAAATAAATAAATATATATATATACACACATATACATGCTGTCCAGAAAAAATTTAGCCATTTTCAGTATAACAAGAATGGTTACATAACTTGATACTTTCTGGACAGCTCTCTTTTATATATGAGGGGTGCATGGAAAAAAATACAGTCATAAAGGGCATCTATTTTTCATATTACGTGGCTGGACACTTTCCAGACAGCCCATGTGTGTGTGTGTGTGTGTGTATATACATAATATTATATAATAAAGAATAATATTGGGATACTTTGCTAAATTTGATTATAGACTATACATTAAACAATATTGTTTTACAGATGTTAATTTTTCTAATTTTACTAAATGTACTCTAGTGATATAACAAAGTGTTTTATTTGCCCTTTTACAATATTGTGAAAATTTAAACAGTATTGCTAACTTTGAAAAATTATAATTATCCTCATAAAGTTGAGATTTTTTAAAATAATTAATTTTACTTTTCATAAAAACCCAGATCCAACATTTCTTGGGCTACTTTAAAACTTGGCAGCAATTGTCTGAAGGTGGAAAGCTGCTGCCTTCTTTTTAGACCGGGTGCACCACAGTGTCACAGCTCCCAACACTTCCTATTTCTACTCTTCACTCCTTTCAACATCAGCTGTGTTTACACATGTTAGCAACCTGAGCAGTGTTTTGAATTGGTAAACCCTACCTTTTAATATGGATATTTTGGCATTCAACTTAAAAATGGGGAAGGGGTTGGTGCCATGTTGGGGGGTGGGGAGGGAGTCATAGAAAAGGTGGATTTTAGTGGTGTGTTATTTCCATGGACCCGTTTTCTGATTCAGGTGTTAAAAACTAGAAATCTGAATTTTCATGTGGAGAAATCACTGGTGGAAACAATTGTTAATTAAATCTGTTGAATGCATGAAATAGATGAGGGTTTCTGAACACCTGCTGAAACAGAAGATTTTGTTCAAAAACTATATGGGGATATTCCACATCCTGAGATCAATAGAGAGTAGGGATGCTTGTGTGTACTAGAAAAGAATTGAACGTTAAGTGGTTTGTTGATTCTTCTTGAAGAGAACCCAAATGGCAGGCACCCAAGGCTTAGAAACAAAAAACAAAGGAAGCTACATATTAGAACAAACAAAGAAACCTTAGGGCACTAGTGCACAAAATCAGAGAAGCCCTCTTTCCTATATGATAATCTGTTTATAATGTGTCTGCCCAGGAGACTTAATGCTTCCAAACATGCTGGTATTAACTTGTAGCCAAGATAGTCTAAGGGTTCTTTATATACTCTGACCTTCCCAACATTTCAGTTTCTCTCTGATTACTAGTTGGCCATTTAGAGAGCTGGTTTTCAAAAAAGAAAAAGAAGGGGGAAAAAGTGTGTGTGGGGGTGGGGGGGGGAGGGGGGAGCACAATTATACATTGTTTTCCAGCTCAACACTCTTCCAAGCAGAATTATTGAGGAAGCATTATGCAAATCTATTGTTTACTAAAGCCATAAAACCATCTGGTCCTAAGGGTTCATTCTTTTGTAGCTTACTACTGGAAGCCAGCATGGGTTTCACTTCCTCTATCCTTCCTATTCTAGTTGCCAAGCCACTGTTGACAAAACACAGGTGTTTTAAGTTTCTTATTTTTGACAGACAGGGCTTTCTATCCTGATTCTTACTGAATTTACCTTTTCTCTATTTTCTGCCAAATCATCTTATCTTCAGCATTTACATGTTGCAGTCAATTTCAAAAGCTTTTTTTGAAAACTGTCTGAGTATTTTCAACCTTAATCAAACATTTATGAGAGTATCTCAGAGACACAGCATACGTGTAGGAAGTCACAGAAATGACCTTGGTAATAAAACCTGAGGTCATGACCATAACATTCAGGTGACAACATCTACATGCCACAAAATATCAACTATCATATGAGATATTTTAGGTTTTCAAAATCAGTCTCTGAGCCTACTCATATATCCATACATTTTGAATGACAGCTATTAGAAAATCTAAGACTTTGTTGCCATTATGTAGGCTTAATAAGAGTATTTAACTTCTATTCCCATTTTTATAAGAATTCAAGGTATTTATTTTAATATGTCACTGTTCTTTAACACACCACTATTCCTTCAAATCACAGAAATTTCTACATCTACATAAAGAAGACATGGAGCTGTATTTCTGCCCACAGAATTTCGCCAACATAAGCCAGGGAGGCTGAAGCAAATCATAGCATACAAGCTGAATGATGCTACTTCTTAGCCCCTAAAAACCCTAATCTAAGGCAGATGTCAATTTGGAGCAGTTGAGGCTGTTTCTTTATCTTCTCACGTCTATGTGAACATGAGCAGCAAACAAAAATGAAGTTACCTTATTCCAGTGATTTAGAGAAGTAGAGACACATGCTATAATATTTGCTTTTTATGTCATTTAAAACGTTATCAACATTTGAGGGCTTTCAAAACCATTGTAAACCATGATAAATTCACTAGATTGTTCAGGTACTAATAGAAGAGGTTGAAGGTTCTGTGTGCTCAAATAGTTGAGACCGAAAGTTAACCAAAGAAGAAATTCTGATGTATTTTTTTTTTCTTGAGATAACGAAAGACAGATAATTTTTAACGTAGGAAGAAAAGCAACTGCTGTGTAGCACTTTTTGCTTGGTTCCACCCTGCTAGAACTTTTTGGTAAATGAGCTTGGTTATTTGAAATTTCTAATGTCTAATATTTCCTTAATTTCTATACCCTATAGTCTCTACTTAGTTTTTTGTGAGAAGTGCTCGTGAAAGAAGGGGATATGAGAGCAATATAAAAAAGATAATGAACTTTGGTTAATGTCAGAATTCTGGGAGTTGCCATCAGCTATAAAAAGAACTAGTGGGAGGAGGATGTGGCTCGTTGCTCAAAGACTTATAGCCCTGCTCTGGCAGCCACATCCCGCCTGTGGCAACGTCAACCCAAGTACCACATCTTAATGTTTTCTTGAATTACAAAACACCACCTACTACTGAAGAAGGGGTCTCTCTTTGCCATAAACCAATGTCATAATGAAAGGTTAATAAACATTTAGGATGATAGGAAACTTAGGACTTTGAGCATTACATGTGAAAATGTTGGTGGCCAAGATTTTTTATTGACAATAAGAAAAAAAAGTTACCATAGAAGATAATTTGGAAAAATGTAAAAGTGCAAAGAAGAAATAATTCAAAGTTATGTCCTCTGATATATTGAAAATAGCATTTAGTTCTGCTTGTCTATGTATGTGTGTACATATATGTGCATATATATATGAGTAATTTTATTTTATAAATATATGATATATACTCAGATATATTTACAAAATGAAAATCATATTAAACACAATTCCAATGATTGTATTAAATAGGAACAATTTTTATTTTACCTATATTCACTTAACATGAAGTTGTAAGAATTTTTTCATATTGTGTTTTGTTCTTTGAAAACATTTTGAATATATGTATAACACTTTATTAAATATGTGCTTCTCAAGCTTGATCAAAATTATCTTGAAAACTTTGTGAATGCTGTGTCCACCCAGAGATTCTGAGTCAATTAATTTTAGGTAGAGCCAAGAACCTGCATTTCTAACAATTTGCCTGGTGATGCAGACCTTGCTGGTTGTGGGAATACACAGGAGTGACTAGATTATATAGACATTTTCTTATTATTGGATATTAGGATTGCTCATCATAAATAACACTAGAGTGACAATTTGTTTGCATGAGTTTTCATAGGATAGATTTCTGTAATAGAAATAACTAAAATTGGTGAACTTTTTGGACACTTGGAATTATCCAGAGAATCTGTACCAATATATACTATATGTGAATGCTCTTATTATACACAATCCTTTTTGTTACTTAGTATATTTTATGTTTTCTAAATATTTAGTCAAAATATCTTGTTTCAATTTATATATCTTGGATTACCAGTGAAGTGAAATATTTCATCTTTTTTTTTTTCAATATTGCTTTGAAATAACTATGAACAGAACTCTATGGATCTTTTCCTCAAGCTGTTGGGATGTTAACATTTGTCTTACATATTTCTAGGAACCCTTTATATTTTCAGAAGTTGAATTTCTAGTTTGTCATATTTGCCACATATATTTTCTCATATGTTTCCTTGCTTCCTTATTAATTTGCTGGCAGAGTGGTTTCATTTTTTAATTTTTATGTAGCCAAGTAACTTTTTCCTCTGTAGTTTATTTTGTTACTTAGAATATAGGAGTCCTAAAATAAACTAAATATTTTCCCAGTTTTTTCTCTTTCTTATGATTTTATGCTTAACATTTGCTTCCCTAACTATTCTGGAATTTCTTGCATTTCTCTTCCTTCCCTCTTCCTTCTCTTTCTTCTCTCTCCGTATCATGCAGTGTAAAGTGAAGCTCAAGTAGTTAATTACCCAGCACCATTTACTAACCAACCATGCCTTTTCTTATTAAACTGTGATGCAGAATCACATTTAAAAGTTAATTTGCAAGCTAAAAAATTAGTTCTTGGTTGGCATTTGTAGGAAATGTGGCCTGATATAAGATATTATTTTGGTAAGCACAACAGGAAACACATGTATGACTACTAATGAGAAAACCAGAAACAGTGCCGTGGTAAAGCATTGGTAGCTCTCACTTCAGTGTCTTGGCTTCAGGTTAGGTTTCCAACCAGTTGTTTACTGGGTTTGCTTGCTCACTGCCTCAAAGATAATGTTCTCAAAGAGAACCATCATTCAGAGAGATGGTGACAGAGAGATCTCATCTCCTTCAGCAAATATTGAGAGTTGACCGTGTTTCCCTCAGTTTGAGGCAAATGGGAACTGTTATTATATTTAAGTATCCCACTGTATCCCTGCACAAAGAATATATGTTTATTGTTTATCCTTTCTTTTTTGTTCCTTCTTCATTTGGTCTGCCATACACTAGGTTTTTTTTTCAGTCTATTACATTAAACTTTTCTCACCCACCCCACCCATGAAATATATCAGAACTGCATTATAATATATAACAGAGGATAAAATAACCTCTTGACAACTGCTTTTAAATAATCAAGTTTTATTCACAATTATAAAAGTCCCTCTCTGGGTATGCCAGGTGGCTCACTGGGTTCAGAGCTCATCATGCAGCCCCGGGGGCCAAGGATCAAATGCCAGCCCCAGTCTCTGTAGACCCATATGCTGAACTGGGGAGGGCCCCCAGTTTGGTTCTCACCATGGTGAGACCCCGGCTCAGTTCCTGCCCTGAACAGCTCGCCCCCACCTGTGGAATGAAACTATGTGGAAACTAATGAAGTGTAACTATGGAGGCTGCTCTGGGCCCTACCCCTTCTCTCTGTTTCTCTTTGTCTCTCTGTCAAAAACAATAAAAATAAATCTTTAAAAATAAATAAATAAATTTTTTAAAGTCCTTCTCCTAAGTAACTATAAACAATCTTTTAATATTACTGTAGCTCCCTCCATTGAACAAATCTTAATACAGTGCTAGTAAAAAATATCACTGTGAAATCTAATCTCTAAAGCAGTGACAATTATTTAGCACTTCTTCAGTAGGTTGCACAATAAATGTAATTATCTTTAAAAGACAGGCCCTGTTTTACAATGATAAAACTAAGGAGAAATGCCAGACCCTCAGGCTGTGAACCAAAGTAATGACCAATTTCCAGGCCCTGATGAATGAATGAATGTCAAAGTACTAACGTAGTTTTTCAACTTGATTTTTCTAAAAATTCACATCTTATAAATTTTGAAATAGGGAACCTTCTTCAACAGAAAAATAATGCATGTACAACTCAAAGTCAATTGTATTTTAAAATTCATTTAGCAGTTGCATCTAAGACCATTTTTTTTAATTTTCTATAATTCTTTTCCTATAAAGATTATGAAAATTCAGTTTCTATAAAGATTATGAAGGTTCAGTTTAGGTCAACAGAAATTGTATCTAGACACTCCATGCATCTCTCCACTGACCAGATCTTTCCTTTTTCTACTTCCACACTCAGAATAGCAACCTCATGCTGACTTATTTTTATTTTTTTCCCCCACTCACCTAACCACTCTTACTGATCTGAATCAAGCATGATAATTATGCCAATCATGTACTAACACTTCCCAGTTCTGGTCTGATGATAGATATCAGTAATCAATTGCATTATTTTTCTCTATATTTGCTATATGTCTCTTTCACAACTCTTCTAAAAGCAGGGAGGTAACTAAACAAAGCAAAGGTTACCCCTAACACTGACTGTGGGAAGTGATCTTATGCATCTTTTCCTTTCAACTCTATGTGGACAGAAAAAAAGTAACAATGTCCACAAGAGTGGAAGACAAAGTAAGTATTATGTTTTTGCAGATCCTAAGAGTCAATTCAATCTTCCATGGTTACCTGCTGATGGTCACTGAAATAATGAGGATGGCAGGACCCCTAGTTATTGGTGTTACAGGAAGGAGCTGTTTGCATAGCTTTCCAGGACTAACTGAGTCCCAAGTATGGAGTTTTTCCCTTAAAGAAGGCAACACTGCCAAAGAAAATTAAACCTTCTGAGAAAGCCTTTTTTTTTCTTTTTTAACGAATGGCACAGTTTTATCCCCCTCTTTTTATGAATATATTTGAATAATGACAACTTTTATACCTACTCAAGTACATTTTTTATCAGATCCACCTTATAAACCGTTTCTCCAAATAGAATGTTCACATCTAATACTAAAATGTAATAAATATAAAAAATAAGCATACCCAGTTTAGAACTAAAAAATACATTTGCTTTCTCCCTGAAAGTTTTGAAATAAAAAGTATTTGATCAATTGCTAAAACACATAAAGCCATTTTTTTTTCCTCCCTCAAGAAATAAGATTGCAGCAGAAAGAACATGGGCCATGGCAGCTGCTCTTACACAGAGTCCCTAACTTTCTGGCACAGGCATTCCCACAGGACTGGGATAGTTGAAGGTTCCAGTACCTTGAAGAATTGCAGGAGTGCTTTGTCTCCTCTTCTTTATCTGGCTGTCTACACTGTGGTCATCACTATGTTTCCATGAGTTACATGTAGGTTACTGACATAGTGAACAGGGTTATATATAACTGCATAAAATATTTGTTATATTCTCAGGCAATTTTTAATCAAAGTGCAACTTATAGTCTCTAATTTTCTTTTTCTTTTTCTTTTTTTCTCACCCACCTACCAACTGTCACAATCTCGATCACAGTTGGCCAGTATTTGGCAGTGGGATTCTACTCTCTCCATCTGGCCCTATCACAGGCATCACTAATGGATCACAGAATACTTCTTCATCAGCCTCAGAACACTCTCAACACAGGACTCTGAGCAGCCTTTTCCAAGCTATTTCAGTAAGCATAAGGAATTATATAAATGTCTAATCACTACATTGTATACCTAAAACTAATATGATAGCTTATGTCAGCTTCAATTAAAAACTTTAAAAATATTTTTTAATAATTCAATGATCTAAATATAAAATATAAACTATAAAACTCCTAGAAGATAATATAGCAGATATAGATGACCTTGGATTTGGTGATAACTTTTCAGATATAACACAAAATTCATGACTCATGAAAGAAATAATTGCTGTACTTCAGTAAAATTGAAAACTTCTATTCTATGAAAGGCATTGTCAAGAGAATGAGAAGGCAAGCCCCAGACTGGGAAAAAAAATTTACACAGAGACATCTCTCATCCAAAATATACAGAGAACTCTTAAAACTCATCAAGAAGAAAATAAGCAACATGATTTAAAAATGGGCAAAAATTCTGAACAGAAACTTTACTAAAGATATACAGATAATAATCATATGGAAAGCTGTTTTGTATATTTTTTATTGTTAAATTTATTGGGGTGAAATTGTTTGATTATATATTATTAAGGATTTATAAAATGAAACAATAATAAGATGCTACCACATACATATTAGAATGGAAAAATCCAAAACAATAATACCAAATGATGGTAAGAATTAGAGCAACAAGAACTCTCATTTATTGTTAGTGAGAATGTAAAATAGTACAGTCATTTTGGAAGACAGTTTGGCAATTTCTTATAAAATGAAACATCTTTTTATCATATGAGCCAACAATCACACTCCTTGGTATTTACCCAAAGGAGTTGAGAAACTTCACACGGATGTTTATAGCAGCTTTATTCCATAATTGCCAAACTTAGAAGCAACCATGATGTCTTTCAGTAGGTGAATAAAATAAACTGTGGTGCACAACAAATGATGGAACATCATTTGGCACTTAATTAAAAAAAAAAGAAAAAAAAGAGGTATCAGGCCATGAAAATTAATGTAGGACACAAATTATATTACTAAGTGAAATAAGCCAATCTGAAAAGGCCGTATGATTCCAACTATATAGCAGTCTGGAAAAGAAAAGAAACTATTGGATATTATTAAGAGAATCAGTGATTGGCAGAGGTTGGGGGAGGAGGCACAAATTGACAAAAGACAGAGGATTGTTTAGGCAGGAAGACTATTCTGTATGATATTCTAATGGTAGATCCATGACATTATGCATTTGTCCAAACCCATAGAATTAACAACACCAAGAATGAACTCTCATGTGAAGTATGGACTTTGGGTGATACTGTTATGTCTATGTAGGTTCATAGATTTTAACAAATGTACCTCTCCGTTGGGAATGTTGACAGTCTCACAGATTGTGTGTGTGTTTGTTGTATAGGAGGTATATGGGAACTCTGTATTTCTGTTCAATTTTCTATGAACTCAAAGCTGTTCTAAAAAAATAAAGTTTATTAATCAAAAAAAAAAAGTGTTGACAAGGATATGGAGAATTGTCAACCTTCGCACATTGTTGGTGGAAGTGTAAAGTGGTGTTCACTTTAGAAAACAGTTCCTCACAGTGTTAAATACAGAATGGCCATATATGATTAATAGAATAATGTCTCACAAAGTTATTGACATCCTAATCTGCAGAATATGTGAATATGCTACCTTACATAGTAAAAGGGAATTAGCAAATATTATTAGATTAAGCATTTTGAGATGTTAGGATTAGCTTGCATCATTTGGAAGAAAGGGACTAATGTAATTACATGTGTCTTTATCAGAAAAGGGGGAGGCAAGATAGGCAGTGAAATAGGTTTGAGGAAGGAAGCAAAAGATGGAGGATGAGGACCATGACTGAGGAGGTCAGGCAGCATCTAGAAGCCAGAAAAAAACCTCTATTTTCTTTTCTTCTTTCTTATTTACTCTTTTCTTGTCTTTTTCATGTTCAATCTAAATAAAATTCTTCTGATTTTCAATGTTTCAGCCATTTTTGTGTAATTTAAAGCTTACCGGTAGCTTGTATTACCTGGACAAATATATTTACCCTCTGACCTGTTTCACTTTCATAAATTAAACTTATCTGATTCACCAACACTCTGCATGTTCTACCTAGTTCTCTGTAACATCTTCAGTCACAGGTACAGAATTTTCTTCCATTTCCTTATTATGTAATTGTCTCTTGGAACTTTATAGAGTAGGCAGGGAAAAATAAAAGAAGAAACAAAAGTAGGCTAAAAAGATTTTTTAGGAAAAGAACCTGAAATTTCCCAGTGAAAGAAAGAATGTGAATATTTGAGAAGATGAAGAGAATGTTGACAAAATATGACAGTAGGTGGGAAAAAGAAGAATTGGAGATTGAAGAAAACGATAGCAAATAAAGATTGTAGCACAAGAAGAAATTACATTTTAATGTGTATGTTCTCAAAAGATAACCTTTTTAAACAAGTATCCTGTCAAAATAAATAACTTTCCAGGAAAGTATTTGAAAGTGATTTGGGTATAAAAAGTTGCAAGATGGCAAAGCAGGGTCAAAATGTGACTTGATATGAGTATTAAAGACAACTCTTTGGCATATAAAAATACTCCCTACTAGTGTTTATTCTCACAGATCACTTAAGAAAACAACCTAAGCAAAAAAATAAAAATAAATAACCTGTCTTCTATAACATAATTAGGCTTATAAATTTCAAAATGTATATTTTATTCACTCTCCTTGGTTTTCTCCACAATGTTTAATTTTTACTGACTTAATCATCACACAGCTGTAATTAAAGTCTCTGCCACTGGAAAGTTAAAAATCCTCTCAAACTAATTTAGAAGAAATATTACCATGAGTGGTGGGCACTCAACAGTGTTAGTCTTAATCCCTTATTTTGGAGAAGTATTTGAAGTTGTGGGTTTTGAGAATGGAAAAGTGAGTAGAAGCTGTCAAACAAGAAGTATTAAACAATAAAATGAGCTATCATGTAGCCTAAAGGTATATCATGAAATGGGGGACCAGTAGAGGAAGAACATTATTGAAACACTTGGAATATTCTGAATGCATTCTCATTACTGTTAGGAGAAGATTTAAAAAAGAATAAAGAAACAGTAGAAGGTCTCATACCACCATAATTAGTATCACAAAACCACTCTTATCTGATAAGACTAGGAGGAATGGTTGGTTAGGTAATCAAAGAAAGAAAAATTAGTTTAAAATGTAATTATGTAAACTATGCACATCTACTGTCAAGAGCTCTGAAGGCACTGAGATTTTACCGTTTTGTTTTGCAAGCTAACATGTGTGCTTGCCATCACAAACTTTCTAAAAATTATGGGCAAAATATGTTGAAAAATTTTAAATGCATTCCTGAGGCAGCTGGGAAGTGAGGTACATCTTAGAAGAAAAACAAAGTGAAGCAAAAATATGAATTCAACTTTGAAGCTAGTGACAGTCTAAAAACATTTGACCATTTCTGGTGATGTTAATCTTGCAAAGTTGGTTAGGGACAAGTATTATGCAGCTAGGAGACTCAGAAACAACTCAGAAGCCCCATGTTCAGTCCTGGAGTGTGACTTGAGCAGGTTATCATGTGGAAGAGTAACTGCTGTCATCGATGAGTCTGGAGAACTCAGACTGAGCCTAAGCCTGCAGGTAGGTAGGTAGTAGGGTTGAAGGTTTGTGACCAACTTAAACCTGGCAACTTAATCACCACACACTTTAATTCTCCCATTTTCAAAGATTTCTTAAAGACATGAGTCATTTGATCGTGCTATAGGTATATAAAGTTGCATGTGTTTTGATATTCTACAATGGTGTCATTACTCTAATAGCACCTTATTTATTTGTAATAGATCAAAAACCATCTATAGCAGGTCTGAATAGAACAGTTTATATTTATAATTTAAAGCTCAGTTTTAGGTGCAAGGCTTACTCCTTTTTAAAAAATGTTTTATTTTTAACCTATATCCTGAGTTCAAACCACTTTATTTATAGTTTATTTATTTATTAATTACCAAAGGAAGAAATGGTAAATACTTCGTTTTGTACCTCCTTTCAGAATGGAAGGAGATTTGCATACTTATCTTCATGAGTAAAATGAAGTTTAAAAAGTGATTTGTAAAGAATTCAATACTGTAGATAAAATGTTACCCCTCCTTTTTGTTTTGTCATTAAATTACATTGTTATTAGCCACTTGGAGTCTCTCCTAAACACATTCACTCTCATCAGCCTCCCTTCAGAAAGAAAAACACCACAATTTCTTGGTTTTGAGCTTTGTGGGCTCACTTCTGTTTATATTGTAACATGATTGACAGGAACTGGAATCCAGCCTGCTTCCCGTAGCCAGCTTGCTATGAGTGTCTCAAGGTTCTTCTGCCAAATCTGTGGGAACTTTGCATATCAGCTGGATGAATGTGGATCTACCAGAACAGGTTTTTCTTTTATAAGATGTATTTTTTTTTTTAAGATTTGTTTTATTGTTTGAGAGAAGGTGAGAGGGAGAGAAGGGGTAGGACCCAGAGTAGTCTCCATAGTTGTATATCATTAGTGGTGACATGGTTTAATTCTAAACAGGTGGATGTGGGGCCTCATGGGGCAGGAAATGAACCAGAGACCTTCTGCATGGGAGGCGAGAACCTTCACTGCCATCCTGCCAGTTATAGTTGTGCAGCAGTTCAGCATGTGGGTTTGTATGGTCCAGGGCCAGGAGTCAATCCTCAGACCTTGTGGTTTACAAGGCAAACGCTCAAACTGTTGAGCTATACCAGCATCCCCCAGAGCAGGTTCTTTTATCACTACTCTACCTTCATATAACTTTTGATACACAGAACAATTAATTCATTTGGGGAGAGCCAGTGTATTTGCTACTGTTGGTTATATTAGATACTAGTTGATAATAAGATGCTTTGGGCATCTTAATTAAATAACACTATTCATTTTATTGACACAGACTATTTCACTGTGATGTGTGGAAAATCCATGAAAATGTCTTGGCCTCAATAAGGAGATGACTTTGTGGTTAGGAAGCCTACAATACTTTGTGGCTAGGCAGGTTACAACGTGCTAAAGAGAAGTATTTATACAATGCAAGATGTAACATTTGAGAGGGTCATTTATTTGTTTTAATGCTACATGAAGCATACAAATGAAATATTACTGGCTGTTGGAACCACCAGGTAAGACAACAGTTCTGTTTGGGAAGGAGAAATTTATATACATTGTTACCTTGCACTGCTTTGTTGAGATCTAATAAAGAAATTCTTCCTAATAATGCATCAAACAGGTGCATTTCTTAAAGGCCTGTGTTTGGAGAACTTAATAAAGTGTGAAAAATCCTGATTTTTTTTTTAGAGAGTTTAAGTTTTATTTTATTTTGTTGAGAATTTAAATGTGAAATGTGTTGAAAATACATGGAAATTTACACAAATCAAAATTACTGCCATGAATCATCAATAATATTGTGAGTGTGTGACAGAGAGAAAAAAGACAGGGAGAGAGAAAGAAGGGAGGGAGGGAGAAATGTACCTGTATATTAAGCCATGTTAAATTAGTCTGTCATTTTAAGATTGTAAGTATTTCTGAGCAAAACAAAAAAGTTAATACCAATAAATAAAAATCCCCCAAATCTGTTTTATTTTGTAGTAATAAATCTATGTTCTGAGAAATGAAACCATTTTACCCCAATAATAAATAAACAAACATTAAGTGATCTGTGCAAAATTTTAGAACACATTCTCTCCCTCTGCCTCTTATCCTAAAACACTGGCCTCCTTTTCTGTGAGATAGTTGCAGAAATGATTTTACCGATTCTTTTCCGGAGCAGTCCAATATATGGATAACTTTCCTTGAGAGAATAAAAAGAAAAAGAAAAACACCTCCAAAAACCCAGAGGTATGCTCCCCAGAGGAACTCTTCACCTTCATTCAGCAGCTCACTATGTCAAACAATTGATTGGACAGGAAATCTGACCCATGAGTGACCTCAGAAAACCCAAGAGAAAATGAGCTAGTGCTAGGATCTGCTACTTCTCTTATATATCATGAAAATATTACTACCTTGATGGTTCTGAAGGTAACTTTAACAATAGTTTTACATTAATTATGAATCCTTGGGGATTTTGCCTTAAAATAAAGAGGCTCTCAGTTTCTTTATATGAAAATACTTGATAGAAGGATTTGTTATGTTGGTGAATGTTCCTCTTTATCCAAGAATCCTCTCTCAATCACCTTAGTTTGTTCTCTAACACCTAACTTTTTGCTATCCTGACATGACTATAGTTTCTTTAGCATCACTGTTTCACCATTGTCTAGGAAAGATGAATGTGGCAGATGGAATAATAATAATGAAAACTGAGAAATAAAGACAGAGATACAAACAAAGAAAGTGAAACAGTTTGTTGAGTTTTATTATATGCTAGACACTCTTTGGGGTGCCTTGCAAATCTTTACTAATTTAAGCTTCACAAGAATCCTGTAAGATGGATTTTATTTTCATTCGCATCTTAGATATGAGAAAATGGAAGAATGGGTATATTAAGTAACTTGACAAGGTTACCTATCAGTTCCCAAACTGTAGGCTCTCTAAGCTGAGTTCTACCAACATGATTTAGGGCTGCATCCCAGCCTTTATGAGTACATTTTACCACCCTGTGTCTACTTAGCTTCTCAAAAGTTCAAGGGCACACCCATTTCTTTCCAAAATTACTATAAAGAATTGAGATACAGTACATCATGCAGTCTCAAACCATATAACCTAATCTGGCATACGCTTAAATCTTTACACTCTCTGTTCTTTATTTACTGACCTTTCACGCCAGATCACCTTTGTTAAAATCCTGGACTCAGGATAAGGCCTCCCTTTGTGTCGGCTATCAAGATTTCCAATAAAGCCAAGTCTAATCAATCTCCCTCAGTGTTGAGCCAACTTGTCAAGGTCACTCCATTTAGCCTGTTTTTCTTGGCACCTCTGTATACGATCTCTCCCTAGATTTCATCAGTATCCTTGCAATTATATGTAGTCTACGAAACAACAGTAGTCACAGCAGCAGCATTACCCAGGAGCTTTTTAGAAATATAGACTCTAGACCCACCGAGACCTTCAATGTTTCTCCACCTCATGTTTGGGAAGCACCCCGCCAGATGACCTTTGATAAACAGACCTAAGTCTCTAATGCAGTGTCTTTCAAACTCTAGTGGATATTTCATCTTAGAGATGAAAACACAACATTCTAATCTCACATGTAGAGTAGCTGATTTCATAGTCTGCGATAAGGGTATCAAAAACACATATTTCCAACAAATTCCTGGATGTTAATACTGCTGCTCACCTGTGGCACACGATTTGAAACCCACTGCTCTAACTCCTCGTGGATTCTCTCAATTTCTGTATTCAACGTGTCTCTAGGAAGTTGTGTGTTCTCCCCATGTTGGGTGAGGGAGAACATCAACTCTGAGTGATTCAGGTGTGAAATTGATTTATTCAGCTATGATCTAAAAAGAAATTGTAGGCTGTTGAGAAGCAGCATGTGTAGAGTGGGGAGGTGAGAATAGGTATCTCAGCTCCCTGCCCTAACTCTGTTATTTAAACCATTGCTTCTAACTGGTAAGTTTATAGGATGGTTTATATGATAGTTCCATATTTAACCGAAATGTTCACAATTACAAACAAGGTGGGATGAAATATATTTCAAATACTTTATTCTAAGAGCTTCTAAACTAGTAATAAATGTAATTAAAGGAGAAAGTCAATTAATAAAGCTATAGACTTACTTGAGAATCATTGCATAAAAGGAGGATTTGGGATTGAAAAGAGAGCAACTAGAGAATTATCCAGGTCTTCACTGAGGAAAAATTTAGGGAGATTTTAACCCCCAAATTGTTTTATAAATTGATATTTTGAAATTTCTAAATTGTATAAGCATAAAATTATAGGATGTATAATACCAAAGCTAATACTAAGAAAATACAAATAGTTCACATGTCACTGACATGTAAGATTTCAAAAATTTAAGGTGTGCAATTATAGAATATTTTCCAGAATGTTCAAGCTTTTATACAAGTCAGTTGGGGATTTTCCAATGTGATAATCATTTATAATAGGGCTCCGGAGGGAATACTGAGAACTACCAATTGCTAACTCTCTCTTCCATTTCACAGAGGTTGTTAGAATTTAAAATGAAGGATTGGAACACTGAAATTATTATATATATAACTCTTATACAAAAGTTAACAAGTTTTCTTTAAGAGAACTGGTGCTTATTTGGAATAATATAAGAAAAAATGAGAACCAGTAATTTTATAATTTATTTAGATTTTCAGAGATTTTTCTATATGAAACACAATGAAAATGCAGTCATCTCTGATGAGAGGTATGGTTTTACAATAGACTTAAACACAAATTACAAGATAACAATAAACTCATCTCAAGTCTACAAATTTCTTTTATAGATTTATAAATAATTTGGAGGAAAACCATCAATAGTAAAATCTCTGAGTCTATAAATGTTGTAAAGTTTTTATTGCGGTGAAATTCTAAGTTAAAGGAGATAAACTGCAGAAATCTCTTAGTATGAGAAGTCATAAAAACAGCAAATGAGTTTCTGTATTACAAAATCTATAAAGAACTAAGAAAGACAATCCAGATGTTACCTGTGGAATGGCAAACTCAGAGATAGTAACAACCCAGATAAAGAACTAAGCAATCATAACCTGTTTCTAAAGATGTTGATTATCTGTGATATCTCAGGGAAAAGTATTCAAAAGCTAGTCATTTTTAAAAGAAAATAAAAGAACAAAAAATGTGTCACAAACAAAGACAATAGAAATAAAACCCAACATATGGGCTTCCTAAGGGAGTGCCAAAACTGTTTAATTAGATTAGAACTCAAAAATAAAAATTTTCAACCTGCTAAAATGAAATACTGGCATGAGATGAAACTCTATGATATGTAAAATAAATAAATATATAAGATGGCAAAAGGAAGTCATTTTACACAATGGAGAAATAAATAAATATTATATCCTAAGAATCAGAACAAGGCTAAAAAATATGAAAACATTCCAAAAGGTGTTTGATACCATTGTAAGTGGTATGACTTCCTTTCTAAATAAAATGGGGAGTAAATTTATTTATTTATTTATTTATTTATTTATTTATTTATTTATTTATTTATTTATTTATTTATTTATTTATTTATTTTTGGTTAGGGGCAGCGTTTTTCAATCTTTAGAGTAAGGACAGCCATAGATGACCACCATAGTCTCCTGATGTCTCATTTACTGACAAAATATTAGGCCGGATATATCATACACTTTTTTCATGCTGTTATTCTTACTGTTCTGTAAAACGTAGCTCACTTTCTGATAAATTAAAGAGAATATTCTCCTTCTATGTCCTTCAGTCCCTTACCCCAGTCGTTCGTGCCTGTTTCCTATCTGGATTCTCTACTATCCTGCTGCTTCTTTCCCACTCTGTCACCTTTCCAATATGCTATATTTTCTGTTCTGTAGCAATTGTTCTAGGCCTCTTGTCACTTTGTCTCTCATCTCTCCATAGCCATACTGCATTTTTCTGTTTCTTCTTGTTGTCTCTCAATCCTTGCTATTTGATGTTTTGGAAATTCTCAGGAGGGGAAAAGGTGGGGGAGAAAATGGGACTATAAAGGCAGAAGAAATGAAGCTTTCAAGTTAAGAAAGGAACTTCAGAAACTTATATGCTATCTGTTGTGTCTATAATATGGGACTACAGAGACACACATTACAGTGGTATTCTATCTCCATTTCCCCGCTCCACACTAGTCCAACTAGGTAGTCCAGTCCTTGCCTATGACCCTTTCAATTCAGCAAGCTGGAAAGATGTTGAATTAAAGAACATTCATGATGATCTGAAGATGTTATTAAAATGCTCCTCCTCTTTTCAACTACAAGTCTCAGTAAGACTGGATTTTTATATATTTGCAATCTATGCAACCACTTCTTCTAGATGCACAATCAAATACTGCAAAACATTAAACATAGAACATATGAGAATCCAGCTCATTTTCTCTTAAACCAGACATTAAGGAGATATGCAAAAATATGAAACAATGCTGGTCTTCTTGTTATATTTTGTATTGAAAAATATAAGTTTCATAAAAATATCTTACATATGTTAAAATGTAATTGACTTATTGTGACTTTTAAAATAAATTAATAAATAAGAAATTTTATTTTCTTAGTTTTCTTTAGAATATAGTAAATAATAATGACTCTAACCCACAAAAATAAAGTGTCCTTGCAGTTCTAGGTAATTTTGAACCCTGTAATTTCTTCATAAATTATATCTTGTTATTTTTTAATATTCTCCAATGAAAACAATAGTTTGTTTAACATAGTATAATATACTAAGCCATTATTTTAATTGAGCAATACTTTGTATTTCTCAGCAGTGAACATCAGCTACTGAAATATATAGTCTATGGCTTTGTATTGAAGAGTTTTAAGATGATCAACTTTTTTTTTTTTAAGATTTATTTTTATTGTTTTTGACAGACAGAAAGACAGACACACAGAGAGAGAGAGAGAGAGAGAGAGAGAGAGAGAGAGAGAGAGAGAGAGAGAATGAGGAGGACTCAAAGCAGTCTCCATAGTTGTACATTAGTCTTCCATACAGTTTTGTTCCACAGGCGGGCACGGGGTCACACAGAGCAGGAACTGGGCTGGGGGTCCTCCCACATGGGAGGCTCTCACCGGCGGAAACCGAACTGAGGACACACCCCAGCTCAGCATAAGGGTCAGCATGGACCAGGGCCAAGATTTGATCCTAGGACCCTGGAGCTGCAAGATGAGTGCTCACTCTGCTGAGCCATCCCAGCATCCCAAAGGTAAATTTTCTTTCCCAGGACTTTTGTGTATCTGATCGTTAAAAAAAACTCCTCTTGGGGCACATCTGTCAAAATCCTAGGTCTTCTTGGAATCTAGGTAGATGCTTATGATTTGGCAAATGCTTTGAGGAAAAAAGCTGTTAGATACTGAGCTCCAGTTGGTCCCACTTCTCTTCTAGGCCTTCGCCTACTAAGTGCTAGCAAATTTAAAAGCTTTTCAGTTGCTTCTAGTCTTTAGGTTGTTTTGTTTTGTCTGAGAAATTTATTATAGCAATACAAAATGACACACTTGGAGGAGAAACTGGATAACAAAGATTTCAAAGGGAAAAACTGGAGAATCAGAAACAGTCATTAATTGCCTCTCCTGAAGCCAGGTACTTCCCGCCACTGTGGTGGAAACACACAAGACGGGAAGCATAGCGAAGGCTGTTGCTTCTGGATCTGATGGGAGCTTAGGATCCTGACTGGTCATCAGAGCCAGACTTCCCACTGTGTTTAGCTCTTTCCAAGAAGTCCAGACTTCCCAAGAAGAGCTAAACACAGTGAGGAAAAGAAAGGACAACGTGGAAACCACAGACATCTCTGCATCTATTTCTCACCAAATCTCATAATGATAACCTTCAAAGCAAAACAGTGGCTGCTTCACTTCTACCATCCAAATCCCATACAAATTTCTCTTTGGCCAACTCTAACTGGAACAACACAGGCAAGGGGGTTTTGTGGAGTCTAAGCTAGCCAAGCTGATGCATAAAAAAAAAAGTCAGAGAAATGACAAACAATTTACTCCAAAGGAAACCAAGTGGCCAGTAAACATATTCAAAGATGATAAATGTCACATTTACTCAGAAAATGCCGTTTTAAAACACACAAGATGCTCTTTCACATGCATCTGATTGAGCAATATTTAAAGTGTTAATGAAGATCATGTATACCTGGCAGAGCATAAATCCATTCAGCTACATTAACAAGCAATTTGAAATATCAAATAAAATTGATGATGTGCATTCCTTTTAGCTCAGTGACTCTAATACTACCAGATATACACTCTTCATACATGTACACAGAGAAGCTTACCAAAGTGCTCATGGCGGCAATGGTTTTAGAATTAAAAAAAAAGCAAAATACTATTAAATGTTAGTGGGACTCTAGATAAACACCTATTTATTCATACAACAAAATGGCTATACAGTAGCTAAAATAAAAGAACTAAAACTAGATGTATGAACATGAATAAGTCTTAAAAACAACGTTGAAAAAACAAGCTGCTAAAGACTATATAGAGTATAATAACATTTACATAATTTTTAAAATATGCAAAATAATGCTACATGTAGTTATGGGAGTCATACAATGTAGTAGAAATATAAAACATTCAATAGAATGATACCTAATTCAGGAAATGCAATAAGAAATAGTTCACAGGAGGCTTCAATCATATTTATAATAATTTACTTCTTCTTGGTGTTGGCTACATAAGGGCTTGTTTTATTCTCCCAGTGCTTTTTTTCTCTCTGAATTTATTTCTTAATTGTTGAAAAAAGAAACTTGATCTTGCCAAGCATATTTTCTCCCTCCTGCCCATGAAGATAGTCATTTATCCTCACCTACTCCACAGTCCAGAGCGTTTTTCACACCTCAAGTCCTTTTTACCTTTTTTTCAGTTTTCTCTTTCCTTATATAACAGTAACTATAGATGTTAGATTATTTTCTAAGGTATGGTTAAGGCTGAGTTCTATTTTTTTTTTAATTGAATAATACTATCTCTGTGACTTTTTACATAATTAAATTAATTTAGTTACATGTGCTATATTTCTCTGTATTCCGGTAGTGTCTTATTTTGGAATTGATTTAAATAAAAAGACAGGGAGGGGCATGTAGGCAAACAGATTTACATGATTCCTGTCTTATATTAAAAAACGATTGAGACTATTTACTCACTGGAATTCTAGGTGGGAACTGCGAGGGCGGAGCAACCCAGGAGGGCTGTCCCTACTTAGAGAATCTGTTGGAGAAGGTGAGGAGACAACAGGGTGAACAGATCAGGGCGTCCAGGCTCTGGAAACGAACAGAGTGGGAGAAAAGAAACAAAGGAGCAAGTAAGGTGATAGAATGTTGTGGACGGTGTGAAAAGGTCCTCCCTCCAAACCCGTCAAACATTCAATAAGTTCACTAAATCACCAAATGCTGACCGAGATTGAAATTTTGAGGAACGAGTGAAGGAGGGGATACTCACATCAGGATCTGTCCTGGCAGAGAACTAGAAGAGCACGTGGGAACGGGAGCTCCGAAGCCTAGAGAAACATGAGAAAACACCACAAGGTAACACAAATCTCAGAGACGGTTTTGAACTGCTATGAGATGTACAAGTAGAAACCAAAGGATAGGAGGCACTGCTATTGGTATCTCTATTATATTAAAATATATTTAAAACAGACTGATCAGTTTCCGTTGCCTTCAATGCTCTTTGGGAATAAAATTGAAATGCAATGTTTTCAGATGACTTGCTTCATAGCAACCAAATTCAAATAGTACATTTAATGGCGTGTATTTTGCATAGGCCTTAGCTAAAGAAAAGTGGTAATATTGTCTTAGAGAAAATATAGAGTAAAGACAAACCCATATAGTAATTTCATTTCCACATCTACATATGTACTGAGAATTTCTTGATGCCTTTTAACAAATAGACAAGTGCTTTTGCCTCTCTCTTTAGGAAATAGTAACGCTTAGGTGATTCCAAATCACAGCAACAATATGTAAATAAAGTATGTAACACTTCTGAAGATTTTTTATTAAATATATTCTTGTTCTTTGCATTTATAAAATTTCAACAACATTAAAGCTTGTATGTTGATAATTTTTATTGAAACAATTTCTTTGCCTTCGTATATTCAACTTCTTATGAACTAGTTCTATTAGAAAAAACAACTATCATAGAGTTACAGAATAAGAAACTTTCTTTGATTTAAAATAGTAGGAACTATACTGTGCTAACAATATGGTTTTCTTGTTTTTAAATAACAAAATTTCAGTGATTTTTGTTTTGTTTTTGTTCCTTTTCAATACTTTACTGCTATGAAAACTGTCACAAAGTATTACTATTAATATATTATGTCATTAGTGAGAGAAGGAGAAAGTTTAACCTGAAAATCCTTGGTTTTAATGACTCCTTTGCTAAGCAATAAAAATATTTATCTTCTGTCAAAAGTTTTATAGATGTTGAAAGTTACAACAAACCTTCTTAGATTAGTGTTTAAAGTGTAGAAAGCTCTGAAGTCCAGATTTTGCGATTCAAAACCACCAGTTGGTAGTTTTGTAGCCTTGGGTAAGTGCTTTCATTCCCTTCTTCCTCAACTTCTTTATCTGTAATGGAAAATATAACAATACTTTTTTCATAGGACTATTTGGATGACTGATGACATCAGTTTCGTAGAATTCCCAATATAATGCCAGGCATATATTAAGGCTCAATAATTACTAGCTCTTATTATTCTTAAATGAAGTGGGCTAAAAATGGCCATCACAGATGAAGGTATATGTATATATGCACGTAACTATGTATATATACATACAGATATGTACAGCTCACTGTTTACCCAAAGGCAGCCAACTGGACCAATGGAATAGCACTGGACAAGATTCCGGCTGGCTTGCTCACCAGCTGCTTTGTGACTTGTGAATTCAGCTTCTCCACATCTCATTTCCCCTGTTTGTAAGACGAGAGTTTAGACAAGGGGATTTATTTCTATGATTGTAATCCAGTTCTGTCATTGATTCCATTTTTTTCTAGAATATACATGTAGTATCAAATAGCAGCATGTGGAGTCGTTGACTAAATTAAAATGATGCTGAAGAGAGAAAACAAAAAAACTGAAAAGAGCATTTCTCCTGCCAACTTTACTCAGCAACAAGAACTCAACAGTAGAGTTTATTATATTGACATGGCAGAGAACTAGAAGAGAACACATGAAAAGGGGTCTTAAAGAATCAAATACTTGTGTCCTCCAGAATTTATACACTGAAGTCTGAATTCTCAACGTGATGGTATTCAGAGGTGGGGGTTTGGGGAGGTACTTAGGTCATAAGGGTGGAACCCTTGTTGATGAGATTAGTGTCCTTATAAGCTACATGAGAGCTCGCTGTCTCTGCTCTGCTCTCTTCCATATGAGGAAACAATGAGAAGACAAGCCATCTGCAAAGCAGGAAGTAGCTGGCACCAGGTACCAGATCTACTGGCCCCTTGACCTTGGACTTCCTAGCCTCCAGAACTGTGAGAAATAAATATTTGTTGTTTAAGCCCCCCAGTCTTCAGTATTTTATTTATATATATATATATATATATATATATATACTTTCTTTTTGACAGAGAGACAGAGAGAAGAGGGAGGGCCCAGAGCAGTCTCCATAGTTGACAGCATTAGTTTTCCATATAGTTTCACTCCACAGGTGGGCATGGGGCTGCACAGGGCAGGAACTGGGCCATAGGTCCCAGCAAGAACTGAACTGGGGGCACACCCCAGTTCAGCATATGGGTCTGCATGGGCCATGTCTGGGATTCAATTCCCGGGCTCCAGAGCTACAAAGAGAGCGCTTAAACTGCTGAGCAATCCCAGCTTCCCCCAGTACTATGTTATGGCAGCCTGAACTAAGACAAAAGTAAATTTTCCTTGTCTACTCATTCTTTCACTCATTCATTTATGTGAAATTAATGAACACAATGCCAAGCATTGTAGAAAGTGTTAGAAATACAGAAATAAATATTTGCCTCTGGTATATTTAGTGGGACAAGTGTACAATTGCAGTCATTTTGAAAAAATACTGTATCATATATAATATGGTGACATAAGCCATTTGTGTACCTGTAGATGAGGTTCTGAGGACAGAGGCACTCATCTGGAGATGGGGAACACTAGTCCATGTTGTATATCTTTTATAAATTATATTGCCTATTCTTCAGTTTTCTTTTCTGCATAATGGGGATAATTTTAGTATCTGCCTTACAGAATAGTGTGAGGATTTAATAATATACAGATAAAGTGATTAGTAAGTTCTTGTGCTTATGTGCAAATAAATGAGCAATATCTTGAAGACTTTGACCCCAGTCCAAACCAAATCAGAATCTAATGTCAAGTCAGTTAGTGCTTCCTCAAAAAGTATACATTGTTACAAAAAATTTTTAAACATCTGTTTTTTTAAAAAAGTCTAATGAAATATGTACAGTGCCTCTTTCCAATAAACTATTAAGGAATATTGACAGAAATTAAAGACCTAAATAATTGGATAATTATACCATGTGCATGGGTTGGAAGTTTCAATATTATAAAGATGCCACCTTTTCCAAAATTAATGTGAAAATTGAATGCAATCCTAGACAAAATTCCAGTGAGGCTTTTGTAGACATATAAACTGAAATGCAAATAACCAAGACAACCTTGAGAACAAATTGGGAAAACCTACTCAATTCAGTATCAAAATAATTACAGAGCTACAGATGAATAGACAGATGGATACAGATGGATAGATGAATAGACTAATGAATCAGAATGGAATGTTCAGAAACAAGGTATACTTGATTTATGTCCACTGTGGCAATGCAGAATAGTAGAAAATCAGTCTTTTCAATTAATAGTGTTATGTTAGTTGGATATTTATATGGAAAATGAACCTTAACCACTACTTCACACAATAAATAAAAACAATTCCAGATGCATTGTATAGCAAACTAGGAAGAATGAAATAAAAAAATCTCTAAGAGATAACATAGGGACTATCTTCACCAATGTAGGATAAACGAAGATATCTTAAAACAAAGAAAGTACTGACTATAAGGAAAAAAGATTGGCAAATAGGACTAATTTAAATTTAAGAATTTCTCTGTATCAAAAGACATAATTAGTGAAACCAAGCCCAAACACTGAAACCAGAGACTAATAATTTTTTTCTAGATTTTTTAGTGTCTTTCGGGAAATAACAACAGGCCTCCTCATAGTACCCTGGAGACCACCATACCTAGCTGGATCAGACCAGTACCAGAGGCTTGAGCAGGCACAGTTACCAGCTACGTGACCCTAAACCGACCTCCAGAACCCAGGAGAACCAAGATTCATGGAACTCAAGAAGCAGAGGTGCTACTTTTACCACCTGGAGCCCTTGAAGTAGCATGGGGGGTCTATCAATAAATCCAGTGCAGAGACCAAATTTGGACACATGTAGGATTAACTAATTAAGCTCTTCCAGTCTGGAATTTCTTTGTTCTTTCTTGCCCCTTCCACATTTCTTACCCTAGATCATTTAGCTCCAAGACTATCAATCCAAGGCCTTTAATTAGAATTAATAAATCTGTTTAGCATCTTCCTAACCTCATCCTCTAAATTCCCTGCAGGCTTTTGTCCAGAGAAGACCGAACTAAGACTTGCCTTTTGTCTCCCCATCTGGCTGACTGATCAATACATCTCTCTGTGAAAACCTGTTGCCTCAGACTTCGTCTTCTCTGTGTGCCATGGGCATCAAACTCAGTGATTTTGTGGGGTCACATTAAGAGAGCAAAAGAGAAGTTACTGAGAAGATACAACCAACAAAGGTCTGATATCCCAAATATAGAGAAAAGTTCTAAAAATCAGCAAGAAAAAGGTAATTCAATAGAAATATGGCAATGGACTTGAAAAGTTTCTCACAAAAAGTATACCAAAATGCCCCTACCTTATGAAAAGGTGCTCAGTATCATTAGATATCAGGAAAATGGAAGTAAAGACATACTTTCTGTAGGTTTGTAGTGGTATGCCACCAGCATGACAAAAAACAAAACAGGGAAAACAAAGTGTTGGTATAAATATGGAGCAACAGAGCTGCTATAAATGGCGGGGGAGGGAATACATGGTTACAACCACTTTGGAAAGCTGTTGAACAGTATTTACTCAAGTTGATCATAAATATACTTCACGATCCCTCAATTTAACTCCCACCTTTTTATAGTAGTCCTTCCTTATCCATAGTTTTGCTTTCCACTGCTTCAGTTACCCACACTCAACCACAGTCTAAAAATATTAAATAGAAAATTTCAGAAATAAATAGTTCGTGTTTTAAGTTGTGCATCATTCTGAGTAGCATGATGAAATCTTGTGCATTAGTGCTCTGTTCTGCCTGGGACGTGAATCATTCCTTTGTCCAGCGTATCCACACTGTATATATGTCCCACCTGTTAGCAACTCAGTAGTCATCTATCAGATCTACGGTCGCACTATCTCGGTGCTGTGTTCACGGAACCCTTATTTTACTTAAAAATGGCCCAAAAGTGCAGATGTAGTGATTCTGGCCATGTCAGTGAGCCATAGAGAAGCCGAGCATGCTTTCTTTAAGTGAAAAATTGAGTACAGTACAATAAGATAGTTTGAGAGAGACCTCCTTCACATGACTTTTATTAGAACGTATTGTTATAATTATTCTGTTCTACTATTAGATATTGTTGTTAATATCTTACTGTGCCTAATCTACAAATTAAACTCTATCATAGGTATATACTTGTAGGTATAGAGTAAAACGTAGAATGTATAGTGTTCAGTATCTGCAGTTCTTGGTATGTTTCCCCTGTGAATAAGGGAGGATTACTTCACTCAAATGACACTGCTGCACCAAAGAACACAGTTAGTAATACTCAGCACAGCATTGTTGGAAATAGTCCAAAACTGCAAACAACCAAAATGTTCACCAACAATAAAATATTCAAACAAATATACATACATAGTAATACTATTCAGCAATGAAAATGAAAAAAGAAATCAGAGATACACGCATAAAAAACGTAAGTAAAAAAGAAGGCAGATACGTTGTGCTGTTACTGTTTGATTCTATTTGCATAAACTTCAAACTGACATTGTAAACATTGGCACTGGGTACCTTTAGGGAAAAGAAAAGAATTGATAATTGATCAGGGGTCCAAACTGGGGAGTGGGTGATTCTGGGCTGCTTGTTAATGTTGTATTTCTTATGTTTGTCATGGTTACACAAGTGGGTTTACTTTGCAGTGATTCATTAAACTATACATTTATGACTTTTTCACTCTGCTGTATATGTGTTGTAGTTCAATTGCTTTTTAAAAAATAACATAGATTCAAATAGAGCGGGGGTGTCAAACTGGCAGCCCATGGGCCGCGTGCAGCCCCCGAGGTAATTTTTTGTGGCCCACGATGCTCTGAAATAAAATGAAAATAGAAAAAATTGTTATGAAGAAAATAGCGCTTAGGGGAGATCGAGGCAATACCGTGCACACAATTCCCTCGTTAACCCTTTAACTACTGGAGACAAGTATACACGTGGCCCAGTGCCTTTCCTGGGGGCCTGTGGGCGTGTATAAACGCGCTGACTCAGTTCCGGCGACGTTTGTACATGTGATGTGGCCCGCGTGAATCTTGCCTGTTGCACCAAATGGCCCGTGTTTTAATTGAGTTTGACACCCCTAAAATAGAGAATATGATCACCAAATTGTAGTAGTCAATTTTAAAGTTTTTGTGGTGGTAACTTGGACTAGAAGGAATTTCAAGAAAATCTAAACAGTATGCCAATGTTCCCCTCCAAGTGACTGGTAATTTATGTGTTATCCAATTTATTTATTTATTTATTTATTTATTAGGATTTATTTTATTGTTTTTGACAAAGACCGAGAGAGACAGAGAGAAGGGAGAGGGCCCAGAGCAGTCTCCATAGTTATATATCATCAGTTTTTGACATGGTTTTGTTACACATAGGTGGGCGGGGGTCACACAGGGCAGGAACTGGGTCAGGGGCCTCCCACATGGGAGGCACGCCCCCTCGAGCCAGGGGCTGACCTAAGGGGTGAGAACCAATCTGGGGGCTTTGTGCATGGAAAGCACACCCCAATTCAGCATACGGGTCTGCACAGGCTGGGGCTGGAATTCAATTTTTAGTCCCTGGGGCTGCAAAGCAAAGGCTTTACCTGTAGAGCCGTCCCGGCTTCCCTTGTGTTATCCAAGTTATTACTTATATGTTATCCAATATATTCTTTTAACACATTGTTCTAATGTCCCTTTTCACAAGTAAAATAGAAAAGAAAAGGAAGTGGGTATTTTGGAGCATAAACAGGTGGAAGTCACAATAGATGCTTTATACTTAATTTTAAAACCATAAGAACAATACTATCAGTAGTTATTGTTCACGTTTTTCAGATGAAGAAATTGAGAATCACAAATGTTAAGTAACACCCCTCAGGTCAAATATCTGAAGGACATATATCCAAGGACATAGATAGTAAGTGTCAGCGTCTGATTTCATACAGACAACATATACTGAACATGAAACCTGAACTTTACTGTTTGGCTTTCCCGTGAACACATCTGAACTCATACCATAACTCTGTCATTTACTACCCATAGAACCCCAGGGCGAGATACTTAACCATTCTGATCTTTAGTATCTTTACTGCTGAAACTGAAAACTGGAGAGATTATTGGTGCCTTTCCCAGATCCCCCTTGACCGTCCAGAGCACCCATCTCTCATCTGTTTTCAGTATTAACAAACAATGCTCCTTCTGAACACAAAATTGCCCCAGAGTATTGGTCAAACAGCAACCTCCATTTGTCCCCAGAGATCTTTATTAATGCATGATGGGTACAAAAAACTAGTCTCTTGTATCAAGGGGGTCCAACTTTGTAGTGCAATTTGTGCTCAGAGCTTTTCAGTGAGATTAGTCTGAAGCCAATAACCAGTTGGGAGCTCTTTCTTTTCTTTTTTTCTGTCCTTTTAAGATTTATTTTATTGTTTTTGACAGAGAGAGAGAGAGAGTGAGATGGAGACAGAGAGAAAGGGGAGGGTCCAGAGCAGTCTCCATAGTTGTATGTCATCAGTTTTTGACATGGTTTCATTCTACACAGGTGGCGGGGGGGTGGGGTGAGGGCGGAGGGTGGGAACTGCACTGGGGACCTCCCACATGGGAGGCACACCTCCTCAAGGCAGGGGCTGAACTAGGGGCTGGGGGTCTCCTGCATGGAGAGCACCCTCCAGTTCAGCATATGGGTCCGCACAGGCTAGGACCAGGACTTGATCCTCGGTCCCTGGGGCTGCAAAGGGAGTGCTTAACCAGCTGAGCCATCCCAGCTTCCCCTGGAGCTCTTCTTTGCTTAGCTTTTATTTCCTGTCCTATCCTGCTTCCCTTACTCCCCTGACTCTTGAGGACACTTTCTCAATAAATCCTTTGAAGAGAATTCCCATCTCAGGCTTTACTTTTAGATAACCTATGACAAAAAAATAGTCACTCAAATCTTATGAGAAAAAATGAAATAAATATATATGAAACATTTTATTAACTATAGAGTATTATAAAAGTTTAATAGTATAATAATGTATGAATAATTATAAAATAAGTAAAATTCATTATTTTTATTCCTTTTCCCTCCAGTATGGAAAGCTACTACCTTTCTTGTACCTAGTCTACTAGTGTTCTCTCTTCTCTTTCACATGTCAAAACAATAAATAGTGAATATTTTATACTTGGGTCACTCAGCTAATCAATTAAAGTGTTGTGATCTTAAGGTTATGAGTCATTAAAAAAAAATATGGATTCGGTCAGCTTGCCTTGGTCACAGTGGTTTAGTCTGGGTAAATACATTTTGCTAATCTAGAGGTATTCAAAGTTTTTGCTTGAGTACCTCCTAAAATAATTTTTTGAAATTGTATTTTTCACTTGTTAGTTAAAATTTTATTTTGAAGATTTAATAGTTATTCATGATTGTAAGTTCCAGCAAATTGTATATTGCATTTTTATGTTAAACATTTTTCATCAAAACATGAGACAGCAAATTTAATTTATTTAGTTTAGTTAATTTTTTCCCAAGAACTAACTTAATTGCTAAAGCTTGTTCTTAATTGTGAAACCAGCAATCTAAATTAGGCTTTTCTGTGAGGAAAAAGAAACCCTGATTTTATTTTTCAATCACAATAAACAGGTAAATGTGTCTCCTCACTATCATCTCTCCTCTGAATTCAAAGATAGCATATGTCTGTATTGTTTTCAGGAGATAAATAAAGTTACAGGAGTCCAGCCTTCAGTTTTTCAGCTAAGAAAGGGAACTGCTCTTACAAATATTTTTTTTTGATGCCTTTCTATCTTTACCACTGTGTCATGCTCCCTCAGTGTCATTCCACAAATTGTTTTGATTGCTTATTTGTTTGCTTGCTTGCTTGCTCTGTTTTGTTTGGGACCCCAAAGGGTTTTACACCCTGAGATAAGGAACCATACTGATTTCAGACAAGTAAGGGAAAGGCAAAAGAGTTTTTGATGAGAGTTATGGGGGGAAAGTGGTACTCACAGGAAGTTCTCTGGTTTTAAGAACGAGGAAGTATGAACTTTGAGGATCTGGAAAACGTCCCTCTGAAGAGTGTTCCTACTTAGTAAACTCTGGAAAGCCTTCTCATGTCTCTGGGGCTATGCGTGTCACCATTTTAGCCTCTGGACCACTCTTTGTTCACCCAGACACCTGGGGATAAGGGACCTTCACTGTTCTCCACCCAAGATTCCTCCCAGGCAGAGTTCACAGCTGAGAAAATTTGTTACTTGTAGTATCCCGTTGTCCTTATTACTCTTTGGTGACACATACCTGAACTTCAACTGAACTTCAGCTCAAGATGGGAGTGAATTGCAAGAATATAAAGGGTCTCATAGACCCAAAGGGCCATCATGCAGCTGGGTCTCAGGAATATATTGGAATCAGGTAATAGAATGACAGGAGTCTTCCTTCTGTCCTTCATTTCTGCTATTCACTGCATGTCTGATTCATATTTCTTTCTCTCTTGCTATAGAAACCTTTTCTCTGTTTTCCTGATCTGTAGGGTAGAATAACATGGCTGCCGAAAATGCCTTAGTATAAATATGATCTGCTTTTCACAGAAGGACTGGATTCAACTTTCCAAAGAAAGGAATCTGACAGAGAAAGATGGCAACGTGTGACCGGTCTTGTTACTACAGCCCCATGATTCATTGAGAACCGTGGGGATGAGTCAGGTTTGAAATGAGGCTCCTGAGCACATAAAACACCCAGCTTACACCCAGTTCCTTCCAATACTGTGCAGAGGACCTAGACTCAAACACCCAGGACAGATCTCAGTTCTGAATTGAATTAACATAGTTCCTGACTCAGAATAGTTTCACATTAGTCTATCAATAAAGGGATTAAATGCTATTCTGAGACTTAAGAATTTCATGCAATAGGAGGGATACTATTTGGGAATTGGAAATGAGGTTAGGAGTAAGGCCATTTTTCCATGAAACCACACCATACTTACTCCTAGGATTGTTATGTACGTTGTGTAATGAGAACAGATGTGATGATTTTTTTTTTTTTTTAGTTGCATAGTTTCAATGAAGTAACCAGGTCATTTTCTTTGCACTATCTCTTTATCCTAATGATTTTTCAGTCCTGACTAGCAGATGTTCTCAGTGCCAACTCCTATCCTCTCTCCAACTCTTTTCCATTTCCATGTACAACAGCTCCCCGAGTTCTTTCACCTGCATCTCTGCTGGAGTGCTGTCCTCAAGCTTCCCTGGTTTTTGTCTAATTGTGGAGAGAGTAGGAAGTGCCTAGTTATTTACATCTCCACCAGTGACTGCTGGGTAAATACACCAGATCTCTAGTACCCAGTGGAGGCAGCTAGGTGGTATGACTTCCAAGTCTACAGAATCCCCCTGCAGGATGGAGCCAAAGTTACCATCCCTTGATCTTTCCTTGATGTCGTTCTCTTGCCTGGCTTCCTTTCCTTCCCTCTCACTTGCCATATTTTCCTTTGGTTTTTCTTTGGAACACTCTTTAATAACCACTTTCATATAAATTTTTATTTCAGGGTCTATATCTGGGGATCCCAACTTTGGATACTTGACTCTCCATTAGGATTACCTAGAAAGTTAGTATATTTGGGAGAATAAAATTTCTTCAACAAGGCCATGAGTGAAAAAAAAAAACAAAGTTAATTTTTTCCCTAGAAAATTAAATCAGAAATTTTTATCTTTTACTGAACATAGAATGTGTTCCTACACGATGTGTTTTGTGTGTGTGTGTGCATGCCTGCATGCCTATGTGAGAGACAGATAGAGACACAGAGATATAGATGATTAAAGAGACATTCACTTATGATATTTAAATAATTGCTGGCCTTGAATTAGAAAAAAAATACATATTGTAGGTTTTAGTCCGTGTTTGAAATAGAACAAATACACATACATGCATGTACATAGACATATATATGTATATCTGTATATACGTGTGTATAAATAGATTTGTGTAAGAAATTGGCTCACATGAAATCTATAGAGCAAACTAGCTGGTTGGAAACTCAGACAGGAGCTGATGCTGTAGTCTTGAAGCAAAATATATTCTCCAGGAAAGCTCTGTTTCTGTTCTTAAGTTTTTCAACTGGTAGGATAAGGCTCATCCACATTATCAAGGGTAATCTCCTTACTTAAAGTCAATTTGATTGTGGATGTTAACTGCATTCACAAAATACTTGCACAGCAACCTAGACTAGCATTTGGTTAAATAACTGGGTATTATAACCTAAACAGATTGACACAAAAGACTACCCATTTAAGGTGTAGGACTAACAAAGTGAGAAAAAAACAGACGTTTTGTTGAGTCAAAATAGAACCAAACCATGACAGAAATTGCTTGGCATTTATGCAGTATAATAATGGTTGCATATTATTAAACTGGTCATATTAATGCCTTACAAAAGGCAGTGATACACAAAAATAAACTCTATGCTATATATTGTCCATCTACAGTAATATATAACTATATGCATATTTCTAGGTAATCTGCTTACATTTTTGAAAACTAAAAAGCACTTTGTAGTTCTAGTTGTAGCTAAAATACATGAGAAGGGCACATTCCCCCCCCATCCAGTTTGCATAATATTATTAACCAGCAGATACTGCCCATCTACCAAGGTAGTAGGATGCAGAGAAAAAGAGAGCAACTAAGTCTTGGCCTAAGAGGGAGCTAGAAAGATTACAAGTAGTGATAACAGGAATCTGGTTTAGGATTGCAGGGACCCAGGGAAGCTATAATCATATCAAGACTCGTCCAACTAGAGCTCACGTAACAGTGAGCGAAAGGGAGGTTCAATACAAGAAGCCAATCAGAAACCACAGTCATGCAGGAGTATCTTAGTATTTAAAACAGAAATATGATGCATGCCTTAGTCACTGGGAGTGAAACAATAGCATGGAGGGCCCATAGGGTTAGACAGATTATTTAGAAATGCTAATTGGCATTTTTGTCCTTTTAAAATATTTGATTTCCCTCTAATTTTGGACCTGTGGAAGCATCATATACTTTGGCCTTCTTGAAATCAGGTGTGGCCAAATGAGGAGTTCAGGCCAATGAAATGTGAAGGTAGTTATTCATGAATGCTACTTCTGGATGGAAGGACTTGACTGCTGAGGTTCAGCTCTCCAAAACCCTCTTTCCTTGTTGTGGGGTTGTGAAAGTATGCACAGAAATGTATGTTGTGTATTGGAGGTGGGCTATGATGCTGTCAGCACACAGAGATGGCTACCCTGGAGAATGGCCCTGACCTGAACAGGACTGAACACTTCGTTAAACTACTGAGATTTTTCAGTTTTTACTGCACCATAGCCTATAATCTGTCTGGTGGTGACATGGAAACAGACAGAGAGAATATTCAGTTAAATAGCTCCATAACTTACCAAGCAGTCAGAATCAATCTCAATCTCTCTCTCTCTCTCTCTCTCTCTCTCTCTCTCTCTCTCTCTCTCTCTCTGTCTCTCATCTGTCTCTTCACACATATACTGTTTTGATGTTTTCATTTTTTTGCACTGGGTGTGCTATAGAAACAACTGAGATAGGCATGAATGGGAGCATAGTAAACTCATTTTTTGAATAAAGAAACCAATTTCTATAAGCACCAGAATCAAAAGGTATCAACTTTTGCTAACTTACAGAGGGCATGCTGCTCTTTTTATCTTGCATATAATTTAGTGAGAGGTCTTGGATTTGTAAGGAACATAACTCTCAAACAAGCTCTGGAAAATAGAGTTTATTGTGAGGATATTGACGGGTCTCACAAATCTAGAGGAAAAAAAATTAAACACCCAGGCTTTACAAAGGACAAAAAGGAAAACAGATTTAGGACTTTCTGTCTCTCTCTTCACCTCGCTGTTTCTGACCCGTGATCCCTCTGGCTTTATCTGCTTAGTCACCCTACACATGGATCATTTGCTCATGGCCATCTTAGTCCAAGCCTGTAAGACCCTTCATTCAAACCAACACCACCAACTTTCCTCTGAATTTTTAAGTCATGTTCTTACCAGAGAGTCTCTGATTAGCCTAGTCTACTTCTGCAAATTAGGTCAAGGAAGTTAGAGGTCCCTGACCCTTAGGTGTCCTCTAGTTAGATGTTCAATCACTCTGGTCCAGTCCCCCATGATGGCAACAGTTGAACCTGTGACCCAATGTTCACTCAACAGGTCCTGGGACTGGGGGATTTTATTTAAAATAGAGGAGTATGGGCAGGACAGCTAAAGCTTATGTTGCACAATCTCCCCGACTGTCTGAATTGCTTTGGGCTGTGCATCAAGGACACCCAACGAGAGGAAAAAAACTCTTTTAAGGGGCTGCTTCTAAACAACCAAAATCCAAACTCTGCCTACTTCCTCTCTGAAAATTGCTAATGTCTGGCCTAACTTATCACCAGGGAATAACTTAGATGTTGCAAACAATAGAACTCTTTGTGTATTTGGAGAAAGAGGAATTATGAATAATACTGTGTTCTCCCCTGGACTTAAACACATAATTATTTTCATAGTCAGAATATGGGAGAGATATACCTCATACTAAAACTAAACTCCTGGGTTCCCATTGCACTTCTCATCCCAAAGGCCTGAGTCAACTCTTTGAAAGTTGATTTTATAACTTTAAAAAACAAACAAACAAACAAAAACTAAACGTGAATTTATCTCCTAGAAATACTTATCTCCTCCCACCCAGTTTTATTGAGATGTAATTGACATATAACATTGTATAAGTTTAATGTGTAAAACATGATTTAATATATGTATAGATTGAAAAATGATTACCACAATAAGACTAGTTAAGAATAAGTTACATTTTTCCCCCTAGTGATTAGAACTTTTAAGATCTATTCTCTTAGCAACTTTCAAATATATACACAGTATTGTTAACTACAGTCATCATGCTATACATTATATCCTCAGAACTTATTTATCTAATACCTTAAAGTTTCTACCCTTTGACATCTTTCACTTAATTTCTCCCCCACCCCCATAATGCTCATCTCAACTATTGAGAAAATCAGAAAAAAATAACCTGGGCTAGCATTGTAAGTGAATATTCACTCTTTCAACAATCATTTTATTAAGTTCCTAGTATGTGCTAGGCATCTTACAGTCACTGGAGATTCAATGGGGAACAAAAAGTTCCTGCTCTCAAAGATCTCATCATCTAGTTGCAGGAAGAAAGAAAAACACATCACACATATAGCACACCCACACATGTAATGTCAAGTAGATAAATATCATAAAGAACCTAAATCAGCATAAGGAGGCAGAAGGGGAGGAGGGGCCATTTTAGGCAGGAATGAAGACTGCTTTGTTTAGATTACTACTGATCTCCCCTTCAGTCAAAACCAAGAGTCAATTCTCTGTTGTCATTTTTCTCAACCCATCAGTACTGTTGACATAATTCACTTAATTTGCTTGACCTCAAGACACCACCATTTTCCCTGAGAGGCTGCTCTTTTCAGTCAATGTTGCTGGTCCCTTCTCTTCTCCATACCCTCTAACTGAAGTGAAATACTACGAAGATGCCATTACTTCCAATTTTATACATCAGCAACCTGGCTCTCTTCTCTCAAATTCAGACTTATATATCCACCTATCTACATACCATCCCTACTTCCATGTATAATATGTATCTCAAAGTTCACATATCTACAACTAGTTTTAGATCTTCTCCACAAAATATGCTCTCCACTTTCAATGTTCCCTTTCGCTGTAAATGGTAATTCCTACTTTCCACTTATTCATACTCAAACCCCTGGAGTTCTCGACTCCTCTTTTTTTATTTTCCCACTTCTATTTCCAATCCATTAGCAAATTTGTTAGCTTAACTTTGGGAATATTTTTGGAAGCAAGTACTTCTCATTACTTCCTTCTATGATCTATAGTTCAAACCACCTTATTTCTAGCCTGGCTTATGACAATAGTCTCCTAAGAGGTCTTCCTATTTCTACCCCTGCTCCCTTCCAACCACTATATCAACAATCAGTTCTTATAAAAGTGACCATTTTAATTAAACTTAAATCATATCATATTATTTTCCTTATAAAATACCTCTAATTTCACCAGAATAAAATTTAGAATCTATTTTATGGTCTACCAGGTCCTGTATGATCTCACCTTTTACCACTTTCTCCAGGTCACTATTCTCTAGCTACACTGGCTTCCTCTGACAGTTCTTAAACTGTGTCAGACTCATAGTTCAGGGCTTTGCACTTGTTCCGTTAACCTGGAACATTCTTCTTCAGATAGCAGCATAGATATCTTCTTTCCTTCATTTGAATATCCATTCAAATATTACCTTCTCAGAGAGGTCTTCCCTACATAATACATCTACAACAGTCAATAGTATCCCTTTACCCATCATTTCTTCCAGGGTCCTTACCACTGTGCATTATTTTTATACTTTTTGTTTAGTCTATCTGACATACTATGTGTGTGAGTGTGTGTGTGTGTACTTGTTTTTAATTGTTCTTTTTTATCATCTGTCTTTCCTCACTAGAATGTAAGATATATGAGGGGAGAGACTGTTATTTTTTAAGTTATATGCCCAATGTCTGATATGTGTTCAATTGAATATATGCTTTCCAATAACCATCAATACTAACAAAATAAAACTTCACTAATTTGAATTAAATGGCAAGATGGTTAATCTGAGTGCAATATTCTTTTCTCATAATAGAATATTTACTTGCAAATTTATGAATTTTCAATCAATAATGGGCCAAACTTACTTCTAGTAAAGTTTAATTTCTGACAAAACTGTTAAAGTTCTCAAAGCACTTCAAATGTAACCTTCAGGACATTGCAGGGCAAATGTTCTGAAATTCTGATTTTAGAAAAGCCAGAATACATAAAGTTTTATAGCATGAATAGTTCTTGGACTTTTCAATATAATAGCACATATATACCTATTTTAAATGTTAGTATTTATGACTTGGCATCATTAATCTATTAATAATTTTAAAAATAATAAAATTTAAATTATCTAGGAGAAAGGGCTAATAAGATTTTTCTCTAATGTGTGTATGCGTATATACATTAGTAATATATTAAAATATTGAGATATATATTAGTAATATTGAAATATCTCTGAGAGTAGGGACTGTGGTTGTTAGCCTAGTGCCTCACGTATTAGATCTTTTATTATATCTTTAAAATTTAGTCAACAAAATTTGTAGAGCACCCTACTCCATGCCCAGAACTGAGAGATAAGATAAAGATACAAATATAAATAAAACAAATATAAATAGATATTTGTTGAATTCAAATAAATAATGGTCTCCTGTAGTCTTGCCAAATTTTATCTAAAACATATTGTCTCCAATTAAACTTAGCATGCAGTTCCATAAGTTATAGTTTGGCCCATGATGGAAAACAAATTAAATTTATTCCCAAATACAGTTGGTATAATAAATTTTTAAAAAAAGATTTACTTTATTGTTTTTTGACAAAGACAGAGAGTGACAGAGAAAAGTGGAAGGGCCCAGAGTAGTCTCCGTAGTTGTACATCATCAGTTTTTGACGTGGTTTTATTCCATGTGGGTGGGTGGGGGTCTTGCAGTATGGGAACTGGGCTAGGGGCCTCCCACATGGGGCACACCCCCTTGAGCCAGGGGCTGAACTGGGGGGCAAGAACCAAACTGGGGGCCTCCCACATGAAAAGCACACCCCAGTTCAGCATATGGGTCCGCATAGGCCAGGGCCAAGATTCGATTCTTGGTCCCTGAGGCTGCAAAGTGAGCACTTAACCCATTGAGCCATTCTGACTTCCCCTGGTATAACAGATTTTTATGTTCTTTGACAAATAGCTTTCCTCAATTAGTAAAACTGCCTTCTGAAAAAAACAAAGCTCAACTAAATTTCAAGAGCAATGCAAAAGAGAAACAAACAAAAGCCCTTTTAGTGTAAACCTTTAGTAATAAAATCCATGATGATGAATATGTTTCCTAGAGCCTCTATAGTGAATAGGGCAGACCCTGACATGTTAGAAATGGATGTCAGGGGAGTGAACTCTAAAATAATAAATCAAATTCTCATACACAGCCATAGCCCCACCAAGATTGGCAGTCTAGTCTGCAGGTTCTTCAGCACTAAGCTCTACCAGCTCAGGTGACAATAGGACAGACGTAATATCTACTATCAACTACTTAGAACAAAGTATGTCCCTCAGAAGAGCCAACACCAGGAGTTATTATTCAGCTTTTTAATGTCAAAATGATAGTAAAGTCATCCAGGAACCAAAAGAGAGTCTAAAATTTCAAAAGCAGATTATTCTCAAAAAAAGATATAAAATACAATATATTTTCTTCTTTAAAAAATGTCTCTAGGGGGAAGCCGGGTTGGCTCAGTGGGTTAAGTGCTCACTTTGCAGCCCCAGGGACCGAGGATCAAATCCCGGCCCTGGCCCGTTAGGACCCATATGCTGAACTGGGGAGTGCCCCAGTTCAGTTCTCACTGGGGTGAAGACCCCGGCCCAGTTCCTGCCCTATGCAGCCGTGCACCCATCTGTGGAATGAAACTATGTGGGAAAAACAATGATGTGCAACTATGGAGACTCTTCTGGGCCCTCCCCCTTCTCTCTGTCTCTGTCTCTGTCTCTCTCTCTCTGTCAACAACAATAAAAATAAATCTTAAAAAGAAAATGTTTCTAGAGCTAGCAGAGCACTTAACAGCAAACTAAAATATTGCTTACTTACTATGATTTGCACCAATGGAGGTAAGCTGTGACTTGGAGAATTTGAATGCATAGATGATGCTGGATCTTTAGTATTTTCTATTTTTACCACTCATATTTACATTCATAATTAGTTTTGATGAAGTTGATAGTGAAATTAGTTTGTGTCTCCAATAGTGAGAAGTGGCACCTTACACCTAAGTTTTTGCAAAGATTATATGTGTGCAATTCTTGTATATGACTTTGAGAATCTTGAACAAAAGGATTAAACCTTTAACTCTTTTACCCTCTACATTTATGTATCACTTACCACATTACCTTGTACAGAAACAGGTGTGCAAAACACAACTGATAAATGAATAATTCACTTACAAAAATAAAAAAAATGAAGCTAAGCTATTAAAATAAGAATATTTTTAGTCTGATAGTTTTATTACATCCCCTTTTTGAACTAACATATTAAATAACCTCTGTGTATTAATTTGGCAATACTAGTTCCCCTAACAAGCATATACCCAAATTTCAGCAAAGAAACACAATAAAAGTTTATGTCTTTTTCATATAGTCTAATGCAGATGTTCCTAGTAAGTGGGCATCATTCTCGTCTATGGTAATTCAGGTATTTAGCTCTTTCCATTTGGCATTTATATCTTCCCCTGGGCCCTAGAAGCCTCTGCATTCAGCTAAAGGATGAGAATCTGCAGGCTGGAGAATGCTTATCTGCTGCTTAACTGCCTTGGCCTGAAAGTGATGAAACATTTCAGCCCACAGTCTACTGAGCAGAACAAGTCACATGGATCCACTTAAAGTCAAGCAAGTATGGGCCAGGAAATGGAATCCCTACCTGGGCAGATGTTTCCCAGAAAGAAATATACAAAGGAAGGGGAAATACAATTTAGTAGACAGAAAGTTGTATTTTGCCAAGATTCTTCTTTCTTCTCTTCCTTTCTTTTTCTTGATAACATTGTTAAAGTCAGCATCCAAGAATTGCATTAACTTCTTGAAAATGTAGATTCCAACTATACAGTAATCTTATGCAATGTAATATAATTAAAGTCTGCCTGGGCAATCTAACAAGATTTTAAAAATGGCAGTAACAGATAGTAGGTATTATCTAAAAAAAAATCTGAATAAAAAAGATGATTTGGTGGGATGCAGAAATAGCTCAGTGGTTGAACTATTGCAATCACGAGGACCAGGGTTCAATTCCTGGCCTTGGCCCATGCAAACCCTTATGCTGAACTGCGGTGCAACTGGTAATCACCAAGATTTCTCAGCAGCAAAGGTTCTTGCCTCCCACATGGGAAGCCCCCCAGTTGGGTTCTTGCTCTGTGCGGTCACATCCTCCTGTGTGGAATGAAACCATGTCACAACTAATGATGTACAACTATAAAGACTGCTGTGGGTCCTCCCTACTTCTCTCAAACAATAAAATAAACGTTAAAAAAAGAAAAGATGATTTGGCTTATTCAGCATGCAAGATATGAAGACGTTAATTAGTCCCTTGTTAACATGTTGTTGTCTAGTTTTCCTTAGAGTAGGGTCCAATTTTATTTCAGACATGTCTGTTTTGTAGCATAAAGAAATCATACACATTTATTGTAAGTACTTGATCATAAGATATGTTATAGAAGTGATTATGATTCATAACTTTTTTTCTCCATACATACCTCAGTTAGGAGGTGTCCTAGACTTGTAGCGGACGTAAGGGTGTGCCTCAAAGGTGTGCCTTTATTTCCTATCTGTATCATATACCTTTTTTATGGTGCTGACATTTTAAGCCTTCTGATTTTGGTTCAAAGGTGTTTTCCTAAGCCTGAAAAGTGAGTTGAAAAAAATGGTGGGACCTTCATCTCTGTTTGCAACAAGTGGGAGAATATTACGGCATTGAAAGTGAACATCCCTGGACATGGGGATGCTCTATCCTAAAGCAGGCCTTCTTCACCCACAGGTCTTGGCATCCCTGACTGGCTCTGTGTCATTTGGCCGGGGACCAGCTTCTCAAATCTGCCTTAGCAACTAGCTCTGCCCATGTTCTGGAGGCTGTTTTCAACACCCGCTTCCTGAGGAGATACAGTAGCCTCTCAAAGCTCGTATTTTTACAAGAGTTCTATTGGATTCTAGGCTTCATTGAAGGCAAGGACCATTTTCAAACTCCCCTTCCTCCCTCCACACACACCCCACACATCAATTACCTGCCACAGTATCTGGCATATAAAAGGAGAACAACACATACTTATTGAAGGCACTGTCTGCCTATTTACCACACACTAGGCTGTAAATCTGAAGGCAGAATCTTGGAGCCAGTGGCCACCTCCCTGAGTCAGTGGGACACACCCTGCATTGGAGGCCTTCACAGAGTCTCACCTGCCTTCTAGAGTGAGCTCCTATTCCTGGCAGGTCACTCTGCAAGTGACACTTCCGCGCCATCAGTCAATTCCTACAACTTATTTTCAAGTTTGAATGTTAATGTAATCCTGTCCCGAAAACACTTCTTCTGGCTCCATCTCCTAGTTTCCTGCATCTTTTATTAGGTCTTTTACTGGGCTCCTGGTTCAATTTAGGAAATAGGAAAAATCTGATATTGAAGGAATTTGGAAATAAAACAGTAAGGAGGAAGGGTGAGAAATTTATTCAGCTCTCTCTATCATTCCCAAAGAAACTTCAAGCTCTTTGCCAGTTCTTGGTGCTGAGCTTGGTAACCCAGAGGGGCTGTGCGGAGGTGATCTGGCAGGAGACCCATTCCTCATCCTGTGGGTCAGAAAGGAGCATTTGGGCCACTATCACCTTTCGGCTTCCGCCTTAAATTTTCTTTTCCACTCTCCTTTCAACAAGTGCAGCCAGAAATGTGGATCCGCCCTAGGGCTTCAAGACCCCGCAAGCATCGGGAGCATGAACTGGGTGTCTGGGAATTGAAAGGAGCAGGGAAGGGCGATGTGGTGTCACCACTCCCGACCAGTGGCTGCGTGCGCGTGTGCGAACGGGGAAAAGGCGCCCCTCTCCGGTGTTTCTCCCGCCTCCTCATTTCTCTCTGGAGACCGGCAGGACTGTCCCTGGTGACTCAGAGTTGCCCACGGACATATGGACTCCCGTCCCACCCTCCTCGGATAGCCCCCCTCCCGCAGCCCATGGCGCCCCGCACATTCCGCCACGTCCCCGGTCGCGACGCTCGGGAGAGGCCCGCTCCTCTGAAGGTGTGAAGGCATGGGTAGGGAACATTACTAAGCACCACACCGCGCCCCCACCCCCCACAAGCCCCGTTAGCAAAAGCAACTGTACATCCATCACAGGCGGAGCACGGCTCCCCAAGGTAAGCTGTTTATTCGTCGCCGTTCTGGCGATTCTCCCTGGACAGCTGCGGCGGCGACAGCAGCTGTGCGGCGGGCCGCGGAACTCCCCGCGCGCTTCCTTCCTCCGCCCTCTCTCCGTGGCCTCCCACTCCCACCCCTACCCGCCTCTCCCTGCCTCCTCCCTCCTCGCCCTCTCCCAAGCCACGCACACACCCGAAGATACTCTCCACACTTGGCTACTCACATTGCCGCTTAACCAAGCCGACAAGGCACAGTTGCCAAAGCGGCGCGGGGGTGTGTGCGGGGTTCAGGGGCAAAAGCCACATAAAGCTGGGGGGGTCGCCTGATAGAGCCCCTCTCTTCCCAGCCGCGACCCCTTCCTTTTCCCCTTCCCTAACCCCGGCCTGCCAGCAACAGTGACACCTGAGCAGGGACTGGGAGGTGGAGGCAGCAGGCCCGCTGGACAGGCAGCTGGGAGAAAACAGCGGGGGGCGGGGACGACCAGGAGGAGCCGGAGGCGGGCGGAACCGGGAGGCAGCCACCTGGCAGAGTGACGCGCCTGCCAGCCAATAGGCGCTCGCAGCTCCATGTCGGGGCGGGGCGCTGGGGGCGGGCTCCGCAGAGAGGAGGAGGCTGCCCCAGCGCGAGAGGCGGGGGCCTGGAGGAGGAAGGGGAGGAGGCGGAGGCGGGCACGGTGGCGGCGGCGGAGGCGGCGGAGGCGGTGGAGGAGGAGGGTAGGCTGCGCTTGGGACTGTGTCTTCCGAGCTCCGCGGCTGTGCCTGTGTGAGTGAAGGAGCGGCTTGGGGAGGCAGAGGCGAGCGCGGGCGAACGCGGCGGCGGGACGTCTCCGGCGGCCGCAGACCGGCGGCTGCGATCGGTGTGGGGAAGCGGCGGCGGCGGCGGCGGCGGCAGCAGGAGCAGCAGCAGCAGCGGCAGCAGCAGCAGCAGCAGCGACGGGCTCCCATCCGCCGCCGGGGACGCCGAGGCGAGGCTGGTGGCACTGACATCGGCGGCCCTGCCTCTCCTCCTTCGCCCCCGGCCCTCCCCATGTGATCCGTCTTAATCCCGGCAGTGTGCGCGCGTGGGGCTCCATTCCGCGGTGCCGGGTGTCCGTGTCAGGGTGTGTGCTCGTGTGTGCGCTTCTCCTCCCCATCCCCCTGCCCCAAGAATAAAAGAAGAACCAAGAGGCGCGCTTAGAAAATAAATAAATAGCCACCGCACACGCGTGCCCGGAGCGGAGTCGGCGGGGCTGCCGGCGGCGGAGGAGGAGTGAAGGCGGCGGCGGCGGAGGAGGAGGGACGCACGGAGAAGGCAGTAACTTTAAAGCCAGCTCAGAGCCCAGACCTCCAGCCGAGCGGTTTGCAGCGCGGCGGCGGCGTTTGGTGTTTGACCCGCCGGTCCGGTCGGGGTGTGCAGTAGGACAGACGAACAGCGCGTCGCTGTCTCCCGGCGACTGGAGATGTCCGAGCCCAAGGCAATTGATCCCAAGTTGTCGACGACCGACAGGGTGGTGAAAGGTAAGCGGCGCGCCGCGGTCGCCCGGGTGCACCGTGTGCCGCAGGCACCCGGGCGGCTTGCTTCCCCTCCCCCGCCCCGGGTTCTCTCCGCGCCTCAGCCACGGACCTTCTAGGATATTGTGCAACCCTTGCACCCCCTCCTTCGCGTGCCCTTCCCCCACGCCTCCCACCCAGCCATACTTGGGGCATTTTTATTTACAGGGGCGTCAGTTGGCAAATGGCTGAGCCTCGGGGAGGCGGCAGCGGGGGTGGTGGGGGCGGGAGGGGGCGCCCGGGGGGTGGTTGCTGGCAGGGTGTAGCTGCTGTGACAGAAATAGGAAGTGGGTGGCTGCTCGCAGCCTTGCATGAGATGGGGTTTATGGTTTTGTTTTGCAGAGGGAGGGGTGATTTATGGCTTTTAAAAAATTAATATGGCATTTTTATGTGGCTGTGGCTTTCCACCAACTGCCTGGCTCGAGCAGGCAGGGTTCTCTCGGCACTCCATTGCAGCAGTTCCCTTCGCGCCCCCTCCCCCTCTCCCTGGAAAGGCCTGCACAGGACTCGCGAGAGAGCGGGAGAGCGTGGGGGAGCCCGCCGCTGCCCTCTGTGTGGGGCGGGGGCGGCCGCAGGCGGAGGGGGTGGCAGAGGGGACGCACCGGGGGCGCGGGAGGCGGGGAACGACCCGAGAGCCCTGCTGCCGCCGCCCTGGGATTCCCCGGCAGGCCCTGAGAAAAACACGAAAAGCAGTTCTACAACCTCCCTCGCCTCCCCCAGACTTCCCCCGCCGACCTGTCATTGCTCTTGAATGGTTCCCCGTTGGAGCACACCTCCCGGGGGGTTGAACTCGCCAAGCTCACTTCCCTGTGCCCCTGGCCTCCCGCCATCCCCACCCCTCCTGTCAGTAGGCTGTTTGATTCTCCCCGGGGCCCGGGATCCTGTACTGCTAGCGGGGATGGCCCTGGTGTTCCTGGCGGAGAGAAGTCAGGATGCGTGGGGTGAGGAAGGGGACAGGCAGTGGTCTCTATTGCACAGGGGAATCCGCTGTCCTTGGTGTATTCCGTGGTGGAGGAGGAACCATTCTTCGAATCCTGGAAGGATGAGACAACGGAGCAGATCCTTCAGGATTAAGTAGTATCCCTCATTCCTGGGGTCAGAACACAGGGCAAAGCTGAGTTGGGCATGGGCTAGGCGCAAAGCCGGCTTCTGAAATTGGAAACAACGCTGGCTGTTGCTGTGTGTGTGCTGTGTAGAACAGAGATAGTATCAAGAGTGGCCAGGGCATGCAAGTAGAGTTCAATGCAATAAAGTCATTTGCATTATGAGCCCTTAGGTGAAGTAACCCAGCAGCCTAAAGACCCTGATAACGGAAGTCATTCTGGGGCTTCAGAACTGTTCGTTGCTCCATTCAGGTTTGCTCAGTTTTTAAAGTTTGTGTGTGTGAGTGTGTGTTCATGGTGATGGGGAAATGTAGTCCGCTTTTTAAGGAAGAGTGAATAAAATATATGTTTTGGTTATATTAGAATCACTCCTGCTTCTGTGCAGTATTCATAGACTCATCAAAATAAGGACATATCTCTGCAAAAATCACTGAAAATAGCACCACAGATGCACAGCTATTCTTTCTGCAGGCATGGATCGTCCTGTAGACAGTCTATTCAAATTTATTCCAAAGAATTATATTTGTATTAAAGACTTCTGTTGACATTTTTAAGAATTAAGACCTTATGCTGAAATAGAAGAATAACAAATCTCTCCCTAATGTGTGAAGTTTGTGTAACTCCAATCTGTATTTTAAGATCACCTATTTTCAAAACAATTACCGGTAGTATAAAGCTTACAATTTAAATGATAGCAGTGTGTCAGCAATAAAAAAACAAAACAAAACACTTGTGCACACACAGGATCATGCTCTCTGTTTTAAATCACAAAGTATGGATTCTTAATTTAAATGTAAAATTGTCATCAAGTGAATAATGTAAAAGTTATTGTTAATATATTCAGGCTTGGTGTCTTTACCATTGTGAAAGAGTCCATTCAACCATTCTATGGTTGTTTTGTCTTACCTTTTTTTTTTTTTTTTTAAGATCTATTTTTTTTGAGAGGAGAGAGAGAGAGGGAGGGGGGGAGGGAGGGAGGGAGGGAGAGAGAGAAAGAGAGAGAAAGAGAAAGAGAAAGAGAGAAAGAAGTGGGGAGGGCCCAGAGCAGTCGCCATAGTTGTACATCATTAATTGTGACATGGTTTCATTCCACACAGGTGGATGTGGGGTGGTGCAGGGTAGGAACCGAACTGGGGGCCTCTGGCATGGGAGGCAAGAACCTTCTCTGTCGACTGATCAGGCAATGGTTTCCAGTTGCACAGCAGTTCAACATCTGGGTTTGCATGGGCGGAGCCAGGGCCAAGAATTGAACCCTAGACCTCATGATTACAGGGCAAGCACTCAACTCCTGAGCTATCCTTGCAACCCCTCCCCCCCACATCTTATTATTTTTTCCCCCAATGTTGTTACATATATTTTTATAAATGGCTTTATGTTATAAGTATACACACACTCATAATTCCAAAAATTTCGTTTATATATTACTGCGGAACTGAAATGCAAACATGGATAAAAGACTCAAAATAGAAAAAGTTAATTTTGCATCTGTTTTGATAGGGTGATACGGAGTTTTGAATGTGAAATTTTGTTCATAGAAGAAAGTTTTGATGAGCCCAGTTATTAAAGGTGGACACACTCTCACTCTATTTCTCCATGCTTTTTTTATGGACTTTATATTGTTGGTTGGGGAAGCCGGGATGGCTCAGTGGGTTAAGCGCTCACTTTGCAGCTCTGGGGACCAAGGATCAAATCTCAGCCCCAGCCCGTGCGGACCCATATGCTGAACTGG
>PVKE010006491.1:0-54145 GCA_004027555.1 Craseonycteris thonglongyai | reverse complement strand
ACATGGCCAGAAGCAACAGCAAAGGAAGATGGGGAATGTCGTCTCCAGATGGGCAGCCATATGCCCACAAAAAAAAGGGAAATCAAGTCGTTCTTTCAAAATTACATTGTTTAGCTATTAGTGCTAACTTCTATGCTGGACACTATATTAGACACTGCATTATGATGAAACATAAAGACACATAGTTGGTTCCTGCCCTACAGAAACGGAAGTATCATATTCAATTCTAAGTGATGAACTATAGGGGATACTTCCAGACATTTATTTAAAAGAAAGAAAAATATATGAAACCTGAACTACCAATACATTTTTGCAGAAGAGCCTTTATGATGAGTCTTAATGAGACACAATGATTTCTATGATGAAAATAGGGTTGTGAAGAGTTGAAATGCATCCTTGCTAGAGAGAACAGCAATGATGAGTACACAGGGAGAAATACAAGTTTTCATTTTAAAACCACAGTAATAGTTACTGTTCTTAGTTGAAAACTTAGAAAATAAAATATGTATAGAAATAGACAGTAGAATGTATGGAATAGGGATATGCTATAATAGCTAGTACCAATAAAGAATTAAAAGAAATAATCAAAATATCACTCATAAAGCATGGCTTTTCCAAACATTATGTATATTTTAATAAATATTTAAAGCAAAATCAAACAAACTCAATTAAGTATAACCTGCAAAAAAGAAAAAGTTTATCGCCCAAAGTAATATCTTAATTAAAAAAATAAATAAACAATTTCTGAAGGACTTATATTTTCTGGTATCCAATTCAAATAACTGGTTATTAGAGCAGACACTTAGGTTTCCCTGTGAATTTTTATATACTTTAGTAATGAAATAGTGCTATGGGTTATATTTGTCACATCATACTAGGGAGTAACAGCAGGGTTCCTAGTTCTTATTAGAAATACTACTTGTTGCTATAGTAATCTAATGTGTCCCAGTTGTGAAAATCTCTTGATGAGTTTGAAATTAACCTATGGCAATAAATAGTGTCAAAAAAAACTCACCAGTGACTGAAAATGAAATTAGCTAGTTAAGTATAACTAGTATCAAAATGTGGTTAATCATAGATTTGTGGAAAAAATAAACTATTTAAGACCTTCCATGTAATTGAAATATAGCAACATGCCTCAATTTAACCTGATGATGGCCAACAGCAATAAGAGCTGACCCATGCAAAACATGAATATAATTTCATCCCAAACCTCTTAAACTCTCCCCTAAAATGCTATGCTTCTTTAAGATGAACCTGACAGAACTTGACACGCTCACAAAATTCCTGCATGGCAGGCTTGTGCCAAACATCACTGTGACATTCACAGATATTCTGGTTCAGGCAACTATTTGAGATTTGTGGCTCTTCTTTGACATTTACAAAGACTCGGAATCTTTCCAAAAAGGGCTGCAGCATTTCACTAGATACATGGTTTCTTCAAAGGCCACTTTCAGATAAAAGTGTTTATGAAACTCTAGGTAGAAGTAACATGGGATTGGAACTAAAATGTATTTATTTTATTCAAAAGCTAAAAGAAAAGAAGTAAACAGATGGCTGGTTCTACAGAAACCTAAATGAAGGTGAAAAAAAGAAAGACAATATTTCTTTAGTTGTTTCATCTTCCTGATTGCTAAAGTTCCAAGAGGCTCTTGTTTGTCTTGTAGAATAACCCTCATCTCACACAGCAATTCACATGGCTCTTTGAGTGTACTCACACTAATTAGTATATCCTTTTGGGACACATTTTGTATATCACAACCAGTTTAAATTATTTAAAAAATTAGTTTTGATTCAAGAAAAGCTGAAGTTAAGTTAGAATTCTTTGAATCTCTTTGGTGGATGGATCAAGTTTAGGAAGTTTACGTAAACAATTTAGAAATACAAATAGACACCCTAAGGATATAAAACACTCTGAGCATAGTAAGTTGTACTTCAGGTTACATTTTTACTTCTTTCATTCTTGATTATTTGATGTGTGAAAGTGTGATTTTGGTAATTAATAACTACTACAAAACATTTGCAAAGAAACAAGTCTCTACGTCAAAATTCAATAGGGAAAACTGCTTTAACAGTGCTCAGGTTAGTTTTGACAATTAGAAAAATGTGTATGCACACACACATGAGATCTGACAATTAAGTTTAAGAACTTGCCACCATGCACTTACATTGACAGCATTGTAGAACAATTAGGTAAGAGTTCATAACCTTGGTATATCAGTGTCTCACAGCTGTGTTCATGTCGACATGTGGCGGTGTCTTGTTGAGTGGGTTCGTTATTGTTGTTTTGTGTTTTTGTGTGCTGTCATAAGAATGTTTGAGCTTGAATTAGAGCAATGAATAAACATTAAATTTTTTGTTAATCTTTGCAAGTGAAATCAGAGACATGTTAGTCCAACTAAATGGGGATGATGCCATGAAGAAAATGGCAGTGTACAAATGTAGTAAACATTTTTCTGAGGGGAGAGAAAGCATCATTAATGAAGAGAGGTCAGGGTGGCCAATGACAAGCAGCACTAATAAAAAACATTGCAAAAAATTGTCAAATTGTGTGTCAAAATCATCGGCTGACTATAAGAAGCAAAGGAGACCAAGTAAATATCAATAGAGAAAAAAAATTAAGAAAATCTTCACCAAAAATTTTGGCATGAAAAAGGTGTGGGCAAAAATGGTCCCAAAGGAGCTTACAGATGAACAAATGCCAAGGAAAGTCAAAGTTTGCCAAGACCTTTTGGAGAGCATGACAATGTTTTGGGCCATGTTATTACTGGTGATGACACATAGGTAACCAATCCAACACTGAAATAAAGTGTCCAAGTACACAATGGAAGTCAGCCACAGCTCCATGACCAAATAAGTTCTGTCAGTCCAAATCAAGAGTCAAAACAATGCTGCTAAACTTTTTTGATATCAGAGAGATTGTTCATTATGAATTTGTAGCAACTGGACAATCAACCACGTTGACTCTTTGGAAGTTCTGAAAAAGCTGCATGAAACAGTTACATAAAAATGACCCAGATATTCTCCTAAAATTCATGGCTCTTGTATCATGACAATGCACCAGCTCACATAGCACTGCCTTTGAGGGAGTTTTTATCCAATAAACAAATAACTGTATTGGGACACTCTCCCATCTCATCTGATCTGGCCCCCAATGACTTTTTTCTTTACCCAAAGAAAAAGAAAATATTGAAAAAAAAAATTTTTTGAGGACATTCATTACATCAAGGGTAATACAATGACAGCTATGATGGTACATGTAGTAGAAAAATCTATACACATAATCCAACACTGACAAACACAGTTAATGGTGGGTTAATAGTAAACACCTGTTTGTCTGTCTACCTATCTGACCTTTCTCCAAATACACTCATTATGCTTAAGTTATAGTTTTGAATTGGTTTCAATTTGATCTAATATTTAAGCATTAGTTTTTATTATTAAAAATCAAATCATATTTTTTCTATGAAATAGCACCTTTTCTGTATGTGTAGTCTTATATACTATGACCTTATGTTTGAACAATAAGGTGATTTCCAGTATTTTATTATTTACAATAACATTGAAATACACTCTATATACATAAGTTTTTGTTCAACATGATTATTTATTTATCATGTTTTCACTGAAGGGGAATATATGATTGAGAGAGTAATAAAACCTTCTAGTTTTTTCACATATATTAAAAAATTAAAATTCTAAAATCTTTATACAAAATTAAGTTTCCATTAAAATTATGTGAGTTGTTTCTTTGCATTATTTCTGTCAATCTGATCAGACAAAAAAAAAATTGTACATCATTTTTCTGTTTACCTAATGTCTAAAAATACATATTGAATAAATAATTTTTCTTTTGAGATGTTTTCATATAGTCAATTATATTTTCTACAAATCACATATGCATGTATTTTGCAAATTGGAAAATACAATGCACTTTATTGATTGGGTAAACTAATAAGGATTCTGAAAATTCAAAGTATTTTCCAGATTGTGTTTGTTTATGACTCCTACTTTTGGTTCAGGGACAGTTCAAAATGATTTTGACTTGATATGAGGCAAACTATCTTTACATTTTATAAATCAGACAGAGGCAAACAAACAAAAAACAGATATGACTGTTATAAAGAGAGTGGCACTAGTCTAAGGAAACTTCAGCAGCCACAAATTGTATAAAGAATGCATTAAGATTTAACAGAAGCCATGTATCAGATGCCTGATCCACATCTGTGCCAAACACAAACTTGTGTGTTCCTTTAACACGCATAGTACTCAAACAGATCAAAAAACGCCATCAAATAACATTAATACTTTTTAAGCTGGTTTTAAAGACAGCTTTGAATCTCATTAGCATCTTCTGACAAAAGGGGCCCTGAACCACATTAATTGTAGATGTAATGTCTGAGACAAAAGGTCAGACATGTAGAGCAAAGTCCAAGGTCTGGTTGAGAGATGAAACAGTAGCAGATTGCTAACTTTGGCTTATTTCTTTTCTCCAGAACCTGTATTCTAAGATAAGCAGAATTAAATCCAATGTTTGGATAACCTTATTCTCTGAAATGATTGAGCATCTTGAATACTAAGCTGAATTTACATTTACAAAAAAAAGATGGTGATGGTGGTGGTTGTGGTGGTGATGTGTATGTGTGTGTGTGTGTGTGTGTGTGTGTGTGTGTGTGTGTGTGTGTTGTATTCTCTGTGTGTAAAAACTGGCTTTATGGTTATTTTGCTGTATACATTTTATCTAGTTTATGCAATTAAATGATTTCAAAAACATCCTGTTTCATACATAATGCTAGAATGTTAGCTACTTAACAAACCATGTGAGGATGTAAAACGTCCCCTTTAATTGCCTATCTGAAAGAAGAGAAAAAAATAAAGAAAGCCAAGATAAAAGGCTAGTACTTTTAATTTCAATGGTCTTGAGAGTGGGTACTTCTAAATGTGAGCAGTGGAAAGAAGATTTTAAAATGACAACTGCTGCATGTGAAGTTTGGAAGCTTAAGTATGCAAATACATCCAGTTTAAAACTCCCTAAATGAAAACCAAAAAAAAAAAACAAACAACTAAAATATAAGTAAATATTTTAACACCTTTACAAGGAAAAATATATTTTACTATCAAGTTATATTTATTTTAGTGATTTTTTTTCATTGAGAAAAATAGTTGATTTTTACAAATAAATCTTTTTACATGAACTTATTACCCAACGTCATTGTTCTTTCAACAATATTCTATCATAATTTATTTGTGGTCAATTTATGAATTCTTAAATACCTTTAGTGATGCTATTTAGATTTATTTAGACATTGTGCAGGGAGAGGGGGCAAGCTTATTTAAAAACTCTATTTTATTGCCTTTGTATCCAAATGTTTTTATGCAGTTCACAGATTGTTAATTAGAGTTTGCATTGTTATACAGCTGATAAAGTAGTATGCAATTGTATTATAAAGCAGTGTAAGTTTCTAATAATATATTTGAACTACGGAATTTCCAGTAAAAAAAATACTTGGAGTTATTGTAACAAGAAGATGTTGAGGCCTCTGCCTAAAATTATAAATATTGCTGAGATAAACTATGGAAAATTTAAAAATGAAGGCACATACCATATTTAACAGATTGGAGACTTGATGTAATTAAGTCATTAATTCCCCCCAAATTTATCTCTGGACTAAATTTAATCTCAGTAAAAATTTGGCTGACATTTATTTCCATGCAGAAATTGACAGGTTAATTAACAGTTTCTAATAAAATGTAAACCTAGAATAGACATAGAAATTATGAACAAATGAACAAAACAAGGTTGAAAGGATGTATGTAATTTGGTTTCAAGGGTTATTACAAAGCTACACTAATCAAAACAGCATGGTATTGGCAAAGGACAGACATTGGCAAAAGGAACACAAGAGACTATAAAAAGACCAAATTATATATTTTCAGGTAGTTTTCAACAAAATACTTACAATTCAACTGAAAAAGGAAAATCTTTTTCAAGAATGACCCTGGAACATCCAGATTTATATCAGGCAGGGTGAAAATATTAAGCTACATCTCAAATTTTAATAAGAATATTAACTCTAAACTTTTAAATGCAACAAACACCTAAATTTAAAAGCTATGGGTTTTTTTGTTGTTGTTCTAGGAGAAAATCTCTGTGATGCTGGAGTAGACCCAAATCATCCCAGACTTTCTCTTTTTTAACAATCTATTAAAAATAAGATTCAATATTTCTAAACGAAGATTCCAGAATGATTATTAGCACCAAATCCATTACTACTGTAGCTATACTATGAGTATAATGAAATTGAATGGCTTAACAGCATGGGGGAATAAGAAGACAAATGATGATCTGCATTTTATGTTCAGTTTTCCTTTTGTTAAATACAGTTCTCAGTAAATCGATCTCATCTTTTTTCAATGCCTGATGTTACAAACTCTATTTAGTTGTGTTGTACTATTGGTTATGCATTGTAGAATATAAATAAATTAATCTCTGTCTAGCCAGCTATTCTAGACAATATTCTTTAGGTTTTTTTGGGTCTCATTCTAGTAAGTCTTCATTGAAATTCTCCCTCTTTCTAACCTCATTACATTAGATAGAATAGATTTCTGGTCCCTGAGTCCAATATCCAATAGCATTCTGAATATTTGTCTGTTAGAAATTTATCACTGTATTAAATTGTTACACAAAGTTTCTGTTTCCTGTACTTTGAAGTAGGAGGCTATATTTCACACATGTTAAACCAAGTACCTGGCATGGTGATGAATAATGTATCTTCACTAAATATTTTTATTAGAAAAGTATTTATGTTCTTTACCAAAGAATTTATTTTTTGTGATTTATAATATAATTCATTCTCTACCCTCAGATTGAAAATGTGTTTATGAAAGTATATTTATTTTCCTAAAATCCCTAGCGATTTTCTTTGTCCTCTTAATTCTTATTCTCTTTATTTACTCTATCACTCATATTTATTTTTATTTTTTAGGAACTAAAAATTTCTGGAGAAAACAACTTTCTGATGTCTCATATTAGCAAGAAGGCTATGAGATTTTAAAGGTCAATGTCAGAGAACTATGCAAGATATGATTTTATTTCCAAGCTTAGCATTATGAATTATACTCTGAAGTGCTAAGTAAAAAGGCAATGACCTAGTTCTTACATTTTGATCTATGAGAAGGCCAATTAATAATACACTATGAATAAGATATGAGATATCTTCTACAGCTTAGAGAGACATCAGAATTGATCAGGGATACAGAACTTACATTTTTTTTCTTTAAACTTATAATATATGTCCATGTGCAAAAATAGAGGATTTAACAGACATGTGAGTAAAATATATAAAATATAGAAAAATCTATTTTTAAAATCTATAAAAATCTAGTACACCTTTAAAATCTGGTAAATACACAAGAAAACATCTGAACACCATAAAATACTAAAATGGACAGTTTTCAATGAATATAGATAGGTTGGCTAATTATGGTGGACAAAAATAATGCATTTCAAAGCAAAGATGAGAGCCCTTGACTATTGCAGCATTTTATTAAAATGGATATAGAAAAACACCCAAACTGTAGAAGTAAGTTGCAGAATCAAGGGCAGACAGCTGGATTTTAAACACTCAATATTTTTTATGAAATTCAAGTGTGAGATTGTTTAGGTTTGAGTTATATGTATCATAGAAGATCCAATGTAAATAAAATTGGAAGAAAAACACATCTTCTCTCTTCATATTTTAAGATTGACCTAGGAATCTGACTTTTTTTTTTTTAACATGTGACTAATCATGTAGGAATTTACCACTATTTTTTTTTCCCCTTAGTAACTAGCCCTTGAAAAGGAATACATATTTTGTATTGGTCTTCCATGGCACAAGTAGCTTAACAGGCTCAGCTTTTGAAATGGGACATGACTGGCCTGATTCAGTGTGGTTATTGATGAGTAATCCTGTCTTCTCTTGGGATGTTCACTTAGATCCATTTTCCCACAAATATAGACTACATTGTCTAATATAAGTTTCACAGACAATAAAGATGATATTTTGTTCTTCATTTGTCCGACTTGGTTTAGTTTGTTCTGAACTTAAGTAGGGAAACTTGCTGGTGTATTGAATGTCCTCACACTGCATAGATGTGCATGAAGATGGTAGGGTCCCAGCCACACAAAATAATTTTAGAGATAGTAAGAATGACAAGTAATGTTTAAACCAATCTGATTATTTTGCCAGTGAGGAATCCAATGCTTAAAGAGGTTAATTGGCCCATATAAGGATTTACAATTAATCTGTGGCAAAACTACTAATTAACTCTGATTTATTGACCATCAGGGTCATGTATATGAAGGATTCCTTCCATATTTAAATATCCATGACCTGCAAAGATCTCAATTCTATACTGATTTTTTTTTTCTTATTGCTTATTATACCATTCAGTTTTCTACAAAATGATGCTCAAGTTTACAAGGTTGTTCTGGAAGAGGAAGACATATGTATATAAAGAATATTCTAGAAACTGTAATGTCGAGTAAATATCCAGTTCCTACATTATCTCAACATAATTATTTTTCTCAATGAATTTCAATCCATTGGGATTACATTCAATCCTTAAAGTAATCATCTTCAGCTAAATGATATAAGGAACAACAATGTTTGATAGATTGCTTCAATACTTTTAGCATTTATCAGCTTTCTCTTAATTTTGTTCTTATGAACACCTTTAAAGTAAATTGTAAAATAAAATATTCTAATAACTTCTTATTGACATTCTACAGTGGTGACATAACCAGTATCTTCAACTAATTCTGTGTTCTTAGAACAACAACAATCTTAGAATTCCCAGTTCTTGATCATCAAACTAGGCAGAAAAAGATTGGAAACATTATATATATGCTTTATTTAACCTAGTGTTGCCATCTAAGATTAAGTAGGTTTCCCACTGCCACTCAGTTAGGCTTAAAGCTTGTGTGTGGAAACTCAGCTTTAGGCACAATCACTGATTTTCAAATAATGCTCTAATGGTTATGGTATCAGCAAATACTCGCCAACCATTCCATTCCTGATGACAGATTATAACACATCACTTTTAAACTCCAGCGTTATCAAAATTAACTAGTTCCTTCTTGGCCTGTAGCACAATTATTTAGCAATTATCCAATATGATTTTTAAGGTTTAAAGTTTTAAGAGTTACAGATTTTCACTTTAAATGGAATTAAAAATCCTCCTTATATAGCAACAAATGATGATTTTTTTTTCAATTAAACATATCACTTAACCCCCACATACAAGTTTTGTTTTCTAATGTAAAAATAATTGGAACTTTCCCACTAACATCTAAAGCAAATTACAAACAAAAGATTTAAATTTTTGTTCTTACTTTCCAAATGCCTAAAAACTGCTTGTGATGATTACATCAACCAAGAAGTCAAGAATTCAGGGGAAAGCCGGGACGGCTCAGCGGGTTGAGCGCTCGCTTTGAGGCCATGAGGACCGAGGATCGAATCCCGGCTCCGGCCCAGGCAGGACCCCTGTGGTTCTCTGACTGTCTCTGTCTCTGTCTCTCTCTCTATCTGTCAAAAAGTAAAATAGAAATAACTATGCACTGAAGACAAAAAGATAATTTCTCTCTATAAATGTGAAAAGATAAAAAAAAAAAAAAAAAAAAGAATTCATTGAGAAAGTGGGTTTGAAGGGTTAGATCTTGTTAGACAAAAAGAAAAAAAAAATGCTCTTTTTCTTTATAGAGAGGTCTGACAATATGAATCTCACTAAGGAGTTTAAGGAGCTTTGTTCATATTCAAAAGTGGCTCAAAGTGGATCAAATTGTATGAATTTCTCTGAAATGACAGGAAATTAAAAGGAAATGGCCTGCAGGCGAGAACAAGGTCTCTGAGACTTCTTATCAGTAGTCTAATCAGGAAGAGGACTCAATGGCAGCTCTAATCAGCCCACACAATTACTCCCAGAATTTTCTGCCAGTAAAATATCTCCCTACCTCCATTCAAGTCCTATGACTGTCACCTATATCAAGCCTTCCAAGCAGAATGCCAAGTGCAAAACATTCCATGAAATGTTTCTTCTTTTTGCTTTGGTCTCACCACCCACTGTGTTTATGTTTTCATACTAACCATCTTATATACACCCTCAGGCAAATGTGCACATATCCCAGAATAGTAAAACACAAAGTCATTATTATACCACAGCTTAAGTGTATATTTTTAGAGTGTAGAAGTGCATGTGAAAAATTCTTACCCTTCAGTTGAAATGTTGTTTGATATTTAGATTTGAAAAGTTTTCCAGATCTAATGAAAACTTTAAAACAAGGACAACTTCTATAAGCTATTCTATCTAGGTAGTGTTTGGCAAACACTTACAGGAAGAGATTCTAGAAATTTGAGGAAAAGAGGAAACCCTCACAATATGAGAATGTACCACATTGTTGAGAAAGTCCTGAAGGCTACAAACTCGCGTGACCACCATGGAGTTATTAGCTGAATTTGTGTTCATGTTGATAGTGAGAGATTCAAGTTGGTTCGGAACTTTTAGACAGAGAACGAGAAATGGTTACATGCATCTTGTCATTTTTTTCTCCTCTTATTTCATCTTTAGAAGAAAGAAACATAAATTAAAAAGCACATAATCTGAAAAAAATAAAATTTTTCTATTTTTCACTGAAATGAGATTTTTTCAAATAGATATTCACTGAGCCCCTTTTCAGTTACAAGGGACTTGTGTTGGTACCAGAGATAAAAGAAAAAATAAATGACAGAAAGTTTCTACTATGTTGGATTTTTCTAGAATGCAGATACATAAACACTACCTTTGAATTTTCTAATGCTAAATGAGCAATTAGTCTAATGTGGATTTTCGAAGGAACTGGAAAGATTCCTAAAAAATAAAGAAATGATGCAAATTAGCTACTTAAATTATGTTTACATCTTTATTCCCTTTGAACCTCGTTCAAATAACACATAAGCCTATATGCTCACTTCTGTCAATTTCTGCCTGTTTCCATAAAATAATCTCTTATCCCTTTTGTAAATTAATCAAAATTTATTTTTGACATTAGTTAAATGTTTCTGATTTTACGTTGAGTATTTTGCTGTAAAGTATGATGCCACATTAATCACTAATTAATGAGGAGAAAGAATAGAGGTATTCACACCTCTGTAGTCACCACCCTCTTTCCCAGGAATCTTCATCTGTCAGGGAATAAAGTTTTCTAAATTAGTGTAAGGACCCCTCTGGTCCCGTCTATTATTTCAACCCCTTTTACTAATGGAATAAGAAAAAATCCATTATTATGAAGAAAGATCATAAAGTGTTGATCAATAGGTAAAAATTAAATTTAAATAAGAAATTAGCAAATGTATAAGATCTTGTATTCTTAATAATGTCTTAAATTGAATCTACTGCAGGGATTATTCTGATCCAAATCTACCTCAGTCTTTGAAGCATGGTCACTCACAGTTTCTGCTCCCCGTTCCCCAGTGTTTGGATTAAGATGGTGTCTGCTGTTGGCTTGCGATCTGGGTAGTTTTTTAGTAAAAAAACTGAAACTGGGCCCCATATAGGGAGGACAAAGAAAGCCCAAAGAAAGAGGAACCACTCCAGATTGGTAGATGGCAGGTTTCATAAGCAAAGGAATTTAGGTTTGTCTTGGGCAGCTGCAAAATAAGTAAATCTCTGCACAGCCCACCAAAACATATAGAGGTCTTATCTGGTTTTAGTTATTATTCAGAAGAGATCATTTCAAGAGACACTTACATATCATTGCATTAATCCTTTTTCTAAGTTAGATACACAACACATACTTGTACTTAAATGTATTAGCATAGCAGTAATCTTCTTAGTAATTAAACCACGTGCATGTTTTAATACTGAATTTTAGTACTGACAGGTATTTTACATCCTGCCCTCACATCTAACTTCTTCCATTCTTTGGCAGTAGGCAAGGTGTCTGGCTATCTCCATAATATGAATGGTTGGACATTTCTTGTAAAGAATGGAATACAGTATGCTGTAGGAATTGCATTAAAAAGTCTTCAGTGAATGAAAAAAGGCTCTGGGACCTTGGGTGTCAGTTCCCAGGGAGACAAATTTATGGGTATAGCAATCTGTCTTTTATAACTGACATCTGAGGTCGCATAGACCTTTTCCCTATCACTAAGGATTTTTCATGTGTTTCCTACAATAAGAAAAGAACAAAAACCAAAAAGCTCTTGATTGTAGCATTTAGACACTTTTGCTGCATAATAACAGCAAGCTTGCCAATTCTTTTTGAGGTCTATAGAAATACATTTTAATATTGGATTAAAACTTTGTCTTTAATAGAAATAGGATTTCTATACCATAGCAATAAAGAAATTTTAAAATTAAACTTGGTCAGAAATTTAATATTTCCCCAGAAACCAATGATAAAGCATCCCTCTGCCCTTGTAGCAGACACCTAGTGAGCTATGTTCTCTTATGACACCCTTAAAGAGCTGTGGTTGTTAAAGAACTGAAGCAAAGGTAAAAGTGACTTTGTGCAAAGTGCCCTGAAGAGCTAAGTGAGCTCTTCTAAGAGACTTTTGCCGTGGAGTGTCTAGGACATTGAGAAAACAACTATTGCACAAGGAGGCTAAAATATTGGACACTGTACTAGGGTAATTATCTTAAAATCATTTGAAATCATATAAAAGTATTGATCAATCATTAGGGCCATATATGCATAGGAACTGATCCCACCTACAGACTAATAATTTATTTCTAAAGATTCTTTTCTGCTTATGACCAAAATGACACCACTTTATCAGAGTCATGCAATAGAATATAGTAATGTGAATTCCACCAATCCGTGGGTGTGGTATATATATACTGTATCACTTAATTTATTTAGGCTTACTTTGGTTTCTTTTAGCAAATGTTTTGTAGTTTATGGTGTATGAGTCTTGTACATATGTAATTATATTTATCACCAAATATTTTATGTTGTGTATACTACTTATTATATATAGTACTTTAAAATTAAAATTTGGGATGTAATTACTAGATATAGAAATTATGTATCTTAGAGATGTCGGTTATAAAAGCATACCTACGCATTTTTTTCTAACTCAAATTATACATGTAAAACTAGTGAATTTTATTGTATGTAAATTATGTCAAAATTGATTCAATAAGAGTTCTAGTAATTTACTTACTGTATAGGATTTTGTGAATGAGTAAAAGAATTTCTGTAACATGCTTATTATGCCCTCTAACCAAAAAATGCACTTGATAAAAATTAGCTATTATTATTTTTTAATTTTCTATTGCTATATGCTATCTTCACTCTGAGTTAAAAGTTTGTTGTGATATACATTATTTAGGAATAAATATAGAATATTGATATGCAAATGTGATATATTGCTGAACTTTTTTGAAATGTTAACCTTGTTGATGTTGATTTTTATAAAGACAGGAAATGTTATTAGTTTAAGTTCTTTAAATAATTCTTTATTGTGTGCTTTTAATATTTCTGCTTGTATCTCTGTCTTGCTCACCCAAAACTCAACTGTTTTACTTATACCTTTAATTAATAGTAACTAGGCTTATAAAAAAGTTTGAGGGCTTTACCCATGTTTTTCCTCAAAGTTACTTGGTGAGAAAATATCTCCTAGCATTAATCTTCGAGTAGACTGACTATGTAGTAGTAATTGGACTCCCAGATTTGCTGCATTCACGTACTTTACCATCTATTATTATATCAACTGTCTTTTCTTCCCTCTACCGTATTCTTGGCAGTAGAAATTCAAATCCCTACAGATGTGAACTTACCTATATGCAGTATTAATTGTAATAATAAAATATCATAATAGTAATAATTATATATATATATCGTATGAGATGGCAGAGAGTTTTAAGATTATATATATATTCCATTTAATTCACAAAAACAAGTAGGAATTGAGTACCATTTGCAGGTGTGTTTGTAGTACACAGTGATTATGTCTTCCCTAATTGCTCATAAGCTGTAAGCAGCCTCAAAACAAACCCAGAGATTCTGAGTCCAGTAACCAGGATCTCAAACATTATATTCTCCTACCACTCAAAACTAAAAACACAAATTTTTAATAAGATAGGTAACTTTAAATTAGTTACAATGAATTTTGTTACTTAAACAAGTCATGGTTGATTGAATCAATTCATTTTATTTGTTTAAGCTAAAACATAATGTTGGGCATTAATCTTATATTTTTAGTATTTAATTCAAGGTGACTATCTATTCAAGACTTGCTTTTAAACTTACATAAAATAATGTAGCTTCACAATCCAAATTTGCAATGTTAGTCTTCCTTGGGCAATTAATTTGGATGCCAAGTGAGATTGTACGATAGACAATGTGTTTTCATATAACAGAATATGTCCATGTACTTTGATTTACTTACATCTTAAAGTTATACATTCATTAGTGTAAGTTCTCAGATGCCTTCAAGAAGCTGTAGGCCGCATAAATTTTGACAGTATTTCTGAGTGAATTGTCTAAATATAAGGAATAAATAATGTATCATATTTTATACTTTGATAGAACGATTAACACTACTTTTGCCTATCTTATTCTTGGTTCTTCAAATAATGGCTCTTGACAGTTCATTTAAATACACTTTAATCATTCATAGAATGAATACACACACAAACTCACATAAACTTTCTCAGCTTATAAGACTGAAGTATATATAAAAAAAAAAAGAAAGAAAGAAAGACAAGAAAAAAAGACTGAAGCCTGATTATCAGAAAAAGCACTAAGTTCACTCACTCAGATCAGTCTTCATTTTGGATGACTACTTCAGTTCAATCCAAGTAAAATTTTCTTAAGAAACTCTCATGTGATTTCCATTTATGGTGATGAAATGAAATCCAGTGTGATTCAATATGCTACATTTGAGTTATTTAAATAGATACAGGTATATGTTCCCATTTCTGTGAGGTATTTGATTAGTTGCCTATTTGTGCTCAGTTTTATTAACTGCTTTATTCACAAAATGAGTTTTTATATAACTTTTAAAGTGTGAGTGGAAGTAAGGCTCTGTCTTCATCATCACATCCTGGGCTATATAATGTGTCTTCTGCAGCGTAATGACGCTTCATTTCATGTGTTTCTGGAAATAAAGACACTCGGGAACAGTTGCCATCCAAGAAAGTGTGGTGTTGTAAACACTTATTTTATATTTATTCTTCATTGGAATAGTTACTTTTTGGATATCCATGTAAAAATACCTAAAAGGTAAACACGATGACTTTGTGTGCCTCTTCTTGAATTATTGAGTTTGCTCAGACCTTTCATTACTGTAACTGGAAGGAAACCTGAAGGTTTTTGCTACCATTTTAAGATTTCTCTTCTCAACCCCTTTCTTCAGTCTCAATTCAAAAATCGGGAACCATCCAGGCTAAGCCTTTAATTGGGAACTTAACTGGGCCTTTGGTGTCCAAATTATAATAAGATAATTGTAGTAATTATAGATGAATTAGAATAATAATTTGTAATTATAAATAAGTCAATCTAAAGTATGTTTGAAATAACACTTACAACATGAACGTTTAAAGTAACAGCCCCACATTAAACATTACGATATACCTTACCCTGTATTTCTCATTATATATGGGTTAGAGTTTCAGGAAATTGAAATTATATAAATAAATAAATATAGATAGATAGGTAGGTAGACAGATAGATAGATATGTCTTAAAATAAGTTTAATTAGTAGCTCAGCCTCAGTAATTTAAAGAAAAATAGTATGTTTGCTATTTGTAGAATAGAAAAATATTTTTCCTCTATATTATGTGAATAATTTTTACAAATTACTAGTGATCAACACATGTGCCTTGTCAGAATATTAGAATGCATGTATAAGTATGACAAATTATTTTGGAGATAATTTTAATTTATTTAAAATATAAATGCTATGGTCATAAGAACTTTGGAGGCCAGTTTACAATTTCTCTAGAATTATAAGGGTTGCAACATTAATTGGGTGCTTAAGAAGAGACAGGTCTGGAAATTTACTTCAAAACAAACCTACAGGTGTTTGGATGGGGTTGATACTACACCCATTTTTAAAATGTTTATACAGCTGTGATGTAGGAATTACGGTGTGTGTCCAGAGTTTGTGGTCTCACGCATTCGAAGATGAGGACGTGGACCCAAGTAGAAAGGTCAAGCAGCAGAGATTTTATTGAAAGGACAGACAAAGCTCTCTAATAAGAGGGGACACCTGAAAGTGGAATGCCCACACTAAAGCCAAAAGCTACTCCTTATATAGGTTATGCCTATATATTAATCTTTGTCTCAGGTAATATGCTCTGTTGCTTAGGCTCATAGGAGTTTGACAAGATGTAGAAGACATTCTCTAGGTCAAGGACATCAATCTGTTTCACCCGAGGGTTGCTGCAACATAGAGACCCAGGCGCCAACTATCTCGTTCCAGTCTGTACCCAGTTGCCTGACTACTTGTACCTGATATTCCTAGTTATGGTCGCTACAACTACCTAGGCCTCCCCTAACTGCCTAGCCATTCACTAACTATCCAGACTCGGTTATCTCAATTTCACACAGTTAAAATGATAAATGAGGTATTTAAACATAGATTCAAATCCAATCCCACAATCTTTTCAAAATGCCATACCATCATTTTTATAAGTGAATTACCAAAACTGTAAATGAATAACCACCCTAATTACCTTGAATTCCTAGATATTTTAGAAAATAAAATAATATCTTCCTGCCTACTGCTATTTACTTGACACTATGAATCATAATTTATTGTACCTTCCAATGATTACATTTAATACTTGAATCCCTTTATTGGAGTGTCTTACTTATTCTCTAAGTTTGTAACCATCAAATGTCTGTTCAGTTTTTTTAAAGTTCCCTTCTAATTCCTTTCCCATACTAATATATCCTGCTGTAATGAAACGGAATAAAATTAGCTCATATTCTAATTTTAACTAAATCTTGTCTGTTTTGATGAAAAGGTATTGACACAGTCAAACCATTTATTACGATTGTGTGGACTACAGCTTTGACATAAACAATGATTAACATATAATCCACCTCATCCCTTAGACTACATTTCTTTTGTCACTGTTTGGACAGAATTAGGAAAATAGTTATCAAAATCTCAGACAATGATCCTAGCCTGGCCCAACTACGTGCAGTTGTGTGATATTAAGCTGCAATATGATTTTCTGAAAAATGAAAAAAGTAAAATCTGTTTTCCATATTTGTGGGGAGGTAAAATAAGATATAAAATAAAAGCTACCTGACTCTATGCCAGACATGTAATTGAAATAAATGGTAATTTATTGTCGCTATTATTAGAAAAAGGTCCTAATGAAGTCTTGATACAAGTGCATCATAATGATTATTTATAGCCATGAATCCCTCTCCCAGAGACGTTAAACCAGACACAGCTCTGTATATTGCTGATCTTGGTTCAAAATACTGCTGATTTAATTGAGCTTCAGAGAAACTTCTTTCACACGTTTACGGTTCATATCCTAAAGGAAGTAGTATTTCACTTCTTTTCTAAGATTCATTTTTATTGTTTTTGACAGAGAGAGAGAGAGAGAGAGAGATACAGAGTCAGAGACAGAGAGAAGGAGGAGGGCCCAGAACAGTCTCCATAGTTGCACATCATTGGTTTTTCCACATAGTTTCATTCCACAGGTGGGCGGGGGGGCTGCACAGGGCAGGGACTGGGCCAGGGTCTCACCTCGGTGAGAACTGAACTGGGGGCACTCCCCAGTTCAGCACATGGGTCCGCACGGGCCGGGGCCGGGATTCGATCCTTGGTCCCCAGGGCTGCAAAGTGAGTGCTTAACCCACTGAGCCATCCCGGCTTCCCCCACTTCTTTTAAAATAAGCAAATGTATCGACAAGAAAATGTTCCTGATATTTTTTATTAGAATCACTATAGACATTATGACTGAAGATACCAAAAAGACCTGAAAATGCCAAAAATTTATTTCAATTTCTTGTCTCAACATTTTAAATATAAAACTTAGAGTTTGTTATTTTCTGTTAACCTATCTTCAAACTCAACTGATTTGCCTCAAGTTTCTCCAGGGCACACATGAGCACAGCCAGGACATGCTTTGTTTATCTTATTATTTTTCTAATTTCTGTCATCTTGTCATTATTTTTCTTAATTGCCATCTCTCTGCTAAAATTATCTGCTCTTGTATTTCTGTCTACTTTTTGCATTAGAACCTCTAACACACTAATCATAGTTTTTGTCTAATTTTTTGTTTGATCTTTCCATCTGTGTCGCATCTGAGTGTGATTCTAAAGATTGCTTTCTCTTTTCAGACGTTTTTATTTTCTTGTCTTTCTGTGTACCTTGCGATTTTTGGTGACTAGAAATGACTTATACCAAGAGTGGGTTGGTTGGTGGGTTTTAATTTATTTATGTATTTGTGTATAGATATATTTTTACTATTATTTATTTATTTATTTATCTATTTATTTATTTATTTATTTATTATGTAAATGTTTGCCTCACTATAGCAAGGACTTAACAACACTATTTATTAAAAGTCCACTAAGTTCAATTTTATGGCTTAGCACATAGCTCAATTTTTCCATGCATACGTGGGAATTTCTGCCTCAGTGGACATGTATCCGGAGATCAAGATTGTTAATAATACTGCTTAAATGTCATATATGTCATATTTTTTGTTGCTTTTGTTTTGAGCATCTACCAATCCCTAATGGAGGTACTTTTAAATGTCTCATTATGTTGATATATTTAGCAGTTTCTCATATAAACAAACTATAAAATTTACTTCGCTTTATAGTTTTGAAGCTGCTTTTCTTATTTGTGTATACTTAGAAGTGTTGTAGCTTCCTATATGTTGAACAGCTTTTCATCTAATATAGTTACATCCTTCAATCTCAAAATGGTTTTTTTCTTAAAATCTACCTGTCTGAAATTGTATATAACTATGTCAGTTTCATTTGTTTATAGTTGCAGGTAATTCTAATTTGTATTTTATACATTTAGCATAAATCAGTCTTTTAAATTTTAGTGTATTGATAGTAGAATATAACTATATTTTGTGTTTTGCTTAGAGGCCTAGAAGAAACGTTTCTGTGATTTAAGAGGGCAGTTTAATTGGATTTGTTCTTCGATATTGTTATGTGCTTTCTATTTGACCTTCTTTTTAAATCTTTTATATCTTTTCTTCCATTCTAAGTTTGATTTGGTTCAAGTTTTTCTTTCCTACCTTTTGCCATTCCATTTGTTTCCTTCAACTTAAAAAAAATTAGTATTCTTTTTAGTGAATAGCATAGCTACTTAAATATGTATACTTAATCATATCTAAAGTTATTCAATATCTTAACCTCATTCTAAAATATACAAAAGTCTTAAAATGCTTAAGTTCTAGAAACTTATTTCCCAATTTATATGCCCCCTCTATATCCAGTATTTTAGTTTTATCTGTTTTTCTTTAAAAATTAAAATTTATGGGGAAGCTGGGATGGCTCAGTGGGTTAAGCGCTCGCTTTTCAGCCCGGGAGCCCAAGGATCGAATCCCAGGCCCTGCCCATGTGGACCCACATGCTGAACTGGGCTGTGCCCCCAGTTCAGTTCTTGCCGGGACCTACGGTATGCGGGAGGCTCCCGGCCCCGTTCTTGCCCTGTACAGCCCCGCACCCAACTTTGGACTGAAACTATATGAAAAACGAATGCTGTCAACTATGGAGACTGCTCTGGGCCCTCCCCCTTCTCTCTGTCTCTCTCTGTCTCTGTCAAAAAAAAAAAAAAAATCTTTAAAAAAAATTAAAATGTATGTTATTTTTAGTCATGTTGTTTTTATTAATCCATCTATTCACAATGCCTTCACTTAATAGTAAAACTTCACTTTAGATGTCTACCTCTGACCACTTCTATCTAAAGTACATGTTTTGAAAGTTACTTTATTGAGAATACATTGGAAATAAATTGTTTTTTACTTATATCATCTGAAAACGTATTTATTTAAATTTTGTTAGTTATGGATAGGATACTTTCACCATCTATAAAATTAAAAACTGGAAGCTATTTTCTCTGAGAACTTTAAACACATTTTTCTGTCTCTGGCCTGCATTGTGTTTTTGAAAAATCTATTCTCAATCTAATTGCAAACTGATTGTAGATCATTTTTTTCATCTTTGACTAACTTTAATGTCTTCTCATTTTCTGCAAAGCACTTAGTTTCCAATGACATATCTATTTGTTAATTAATTATTATTTATCCTATTGGAATTTGATAAAGTTTTTGGATCTGAGAAAAGATAGTTTTGAATAGTTCTATAAAATTTTTGTTTGTTTTGGCTTTAAATATTTCTGCTTCTCCATTATACAACTTCAATAAATTTTCTGTTGGATCTTGCCATTTATCTTCAAAATTGCCATCCTTTTTTCTTTATCATTCATATTGACATTTATTTTCTCTCTCACTTTCTCTGAGTGGCGTATTGAATAATTTCTTCAGATCTCCCCACCCTCACTCTATGCCTTTGGTCTACCAATTTTCCATTAATCTTTGCCTAATCTGCTTGCATGTGGTATAATTCACTCTTTGCATGCTTTTATTTTAACTCTGTAGTATTTAACTGCACGATTTAATTTTAACTTCATGATCCATCAACCGCATAATTTATTCAACTAACATATTTTATTTTCTAATATTTTTATTTTTTTTATTAGTTGGCCACTTTGCATGTAGTGTTCTAATCCTTACTCCAAATATTAAACTACCCTCTTTTAACATAATATATAAATTTTTATGGTTATGTGTGTTTATGTGATTACTTAAATCTCTAAAAACTGTGCATGACTCATCCTATTGCCTTTTTTTCTCAACTTCACCTTTGCTGCATTATATTCTACATGGTCTATACATATACTTTTTTGTTTTAATTCAACTTACTTTTTTATCTTGGAATATTGTTGAATTATTGTGGCACAGGGTTTAGGTTACAAGTCTATTCCAGGGATTTGGCTTTATAGCTTTTGGTTACTCAAAAGTAGTACTGACTTGGAAGACTATAATTAAGTCTCACCTTGAAGAGCATTTTTTAATTTATTTTGGTTTGGTGTTCCTTTGTATATTTTGGCTACCAAGAAATATAATTCTGTATCAAAATCACCTGAGGTTAACTAGGTGTTACACGTTCTAAAAGGAAACATTTCATCCATCTCCCAAGCACTAAAACATCAAAGGAGACAGGTTTTATTACCCCCCACCCCTTTATTCAAAGAAGTTGGTTTTTTGCTGTTGTTGTTATTTTCACACTTACTTTCAATGTGTAGCCCACACTGACCACAGCAGTGAGCACGTGTGCCCATGTATGTTGTGGGAGCAGGAGGCTCTCTGTGTGATTTCATCTTGGACAAAAACTTTATCTTTATTCATTGAAATCTTTATTCATTGTGTCATAAACTCCGGTTCTCCCAGGACTCCTCCTTTAATTTCTTTTCTGGACTCTATCTCATGTTTACTTATGTGACTTCTCAGAAATTAGTATAAAGAAGTTTAACGTTCTTTTCAAGTGGCAGTTATTCCAAGATACTTAGTTTTAATTAGTACCAGCAGCAAAAGTCACAAATGAGTTTTAAAAATAATAAAACAAGTATTTTAATAATAAAAAAAATTATATCAATTACTCTTAGAAGATCAAGGTTACTTTAGTAACTCAAACTAACCTCAAAGTACAAGTCAGTTTAGAAACTTACTTATGGGAGTAAAAATTTCAACTCTCACTTCCTTATTTATACCCTATATTTTAAAAATCTAATCCCCTGGTGAAAAAAAAAAACAAAAAAAAACTTGAAAATATGAATGTTTTCTGCATTTAAAAGCTTTAATTGCTGAGGTTAATGACTCTGAAAAGAGATTACATTTTTATTGTCTGGGATGTTTCTTCCGTACCAGAATCTGTTCATCATCGCAGTTACAAATCCTGGGGGACTGTGTTAATGGACCATGCTGCCACCAATAAACACCTTGTTGATGGTAGTTTTTTCAGGGGGAAAGGATGTCACTCTTTTATAGACTGAGTCTTTTAAATGCTCTGTGAAATGAAGGGCACATAAATGAAAGAGTAATTATCCCCATTATGCATAATTTTATGACTGAAGATATTGAGATAACAAGAAAAATAAATGTAAAATAGCCATGTATGAAAAACTCATCAAGGGTAAGATTTTCAAAGAATGTATTAGATAAAGAAACGTGAATAGAAAAAACATCCATAATTTTTTTTAATTAATCATTTCATGATATACATACAGAAATATTTTATTAATTGATATTAATTTTGACAAGTGATTACATTGCTTCTTGTTACAGAATATGTATTATTGGAGAGGGGACTTTTTTCTCCTTTACATCTAGTTTATATTGTATATTATTCAGTATACTTCAAGAAAATCAAAATTTTAATCGTAATAAAAATAAATCTCTACCAGCTAAGGGGAAAAAATAACAAGTTATCAAAGTTACACTACAGTCTCATAGAAATCACTTTCTAAATCATCCGATAGTCCTCTATTAAATCATCTTTCACAAGCACCCTTTAAATAACAAAAGATAGGCATCACCACCATGTTCTCTGTTAAAGCGAATGTTTTCAGACACATTAAACTTAGGCATTTTCTTGCCCTTCAATTATACACTTTTGAATAAACTGTAAATTAAAATTTGGATTAGGAAGTCTTATAGAAGGGAAGTGAGGACAATGTTTCAGTTTATTTGAACAAAGTTCATTGACCACCTACGTATTTCAAAATTACCTATACCCTTAAAAATTATGATAATATAGTACATCTGGAAATTTATAAGAATGAAAACCAAGCATTGTTTACTGAAGAGGCTGAATATTAAAAAGCCAAAATTTAAGATCATTCCCCTGGAATGGCTCTTGTATTAGTTTTCTATGCAGCAAATTGCCAGAAACTTAGTGGCTTAAAACACTTATTGATTATTTCAAGGGGTTAGGAGTCTAAGTACAGCTTAGCTGGGCCTTCTGCTCAGGGGTTCAAAGGGCTGCAAAACAGAATCAACTGCTTTCTTGTGTGGAGGTTGGACTTTGGAAGAATGTGCTTCTGAGCTCATTCAAGTTATTTGCAGAATTTATTTTCGTGTGATTATGAAACTGGGGCCCAGGTTTCTCACTGGTTGTTGGCTGTCGGCCACACTCATGTCCAAGAAGCTCCTTACACTTCCCTGCCAGACGGTGCTTTCTATAGGCATTTTCACAACCTCTCTGTTTAGATCTTCCAGGAGAGCAGAATAGTTCTATGGCAATCTGGCAAGATGAAGTCCTGTGCATGCTTTTAATGTAATTATCAGAGTGACATCCCATTACCTTTGTCACACTATATTAGAGGACATTCTCAAGTTCGACCCACATGCAAGGGAATGGGACTATGATGAATCTAGGGTAAATCCACTCACAGTTTAATTTGACTCATATATCTTTGTATTTAAATTATTTTAATACTAAATTTTGCTAGATATCATAGGACAATTATCAACTTCATGCAATATGATGCTTCTGAAATATTTTGAGTAAGTTAGCAATAAACACTATCAATCTCCAAACCTTATAGGGTAAAATGAGTGCTTAGAACAGTGATTGGCCATAGTAAATATGTAATAAAAGTAATTGATTATCATTATCATCCTTCATTTTATTATTGACAGGCACACTGGGTTTTGAAAGATAAGTATGATAAATCATAAATCATTTTGATGAAAGCAGGAATAGACCCATGTAATAGGACAAATAACATGATTCACATGACAGAAAAATTGGCAACCAAAGACAGGATAAAGTTGGAACTACTTACAGAACTGGAAACATGTGAGTGCAGGAGAATATGTACATACCTCATATTCTATAGAGCCTCAAACAGTGCTAGTTTGCTTAATTAATAAAGATATGAGAGAGAGACTAATTAAAAGGTGGAGTTTCAGGGAGATAAGTCGGCAGTACTGGGTATGTCTTTGGAATATGTCCATAGTGACTGGAGTTTAGCATCTGTCCTACAGACACTAGGAGAACTGTGAGAGGAGATAATTTCCCTGTTCTCGCTGATGTCAATTTAGCAGGTGAAATACAAAGGTACAACTCTAAGATAAGCAAAGAAAGGAGTGCTACCCCATTAATCATGTCCCAGATAGTTATAGTCATGCCTAGTTCATAGCTGTTCTGCCAACATTATTCTTGTTCATGAGGAGATTTTAAACAGGCAGGGAAAATAAAATAAAATACAAATAATAAACATTGCAAACCATCAAATTTGATACCTTACTGGTGTGCCAGGGAAACTCACTGGAGAGTTGTTGTCCCGAGTCTAAGATGTTGTGGTCATGAAATAGAGGGACAAGCAAAGTCCACCAGGATCAGGGAGAGCAGCCACACCCTCTATTTGGTCCTCTAGGCCTTCTACTGGCAAGGTTGTAAGTGACAAGGTTGTAATTCAAACTGTTTATGAGGACAGCTTCATTATCAAATAACAGGTCAAAGAAGAGTAGATGTGGACTTCAGGGGTAATAAGGTACCGATTCTTGTATCCACTTGTACAGGTAGAGTTCTCAGCTTTTCTCCAAATGACGAGACTGAATATTTTGTTGCCTAAAGACTAATTTTAAATGTAATCTCCAACAATATTTAATAAAGAAAGTCATTAATGTGTACAGAAAATATTTATACACACACAAGGAAATTATACAAAGCTATTATCCTCATTTCTGTAATTAGACTTGAAGTCATAGTTGATATCATAACTTTCTTCTTTTACTGCCATTTCATATTTATATTGGCTTCAGTGAGAATTAAAGCTGACATGGTGCTTCTTTTGACCACAAATGTCACTTCTGAAGGGCCTGAGTTCCAAGTCATTCTGTCTTTTTAGTTGCTTTTTACTATTAGGCATAGACGTGTCAACAAATATCCTTGAGAATTTTCTGGGTGACAGACATAGTCTGACTTTACCCTTTTTTTTTTTTTCTTTTTTTTCCGCACTAACCTAATTTACTTTCAGTAAAGAAAGTCACTCATTCCAGTAAGTCAAAGAACTCTCTTTCTTGCCTGATGTTTCAGTGTCTGATTTTTAAAACCCACAAAGGCCAGGTGGCAGTCTTGTCTGCAAATTCAGTGATACTGTGTTGGCTGGTGGAAGCATTCAGTGTTAGGAACTAAAACCTTCAAACCAATAGAACACAAAGTTGCCAAGTAAGGAATCAAAAATTCTGTGAGCTTTTACCTATTACAATGAGCATAGCCACAACCACCTCCACCCTTTGACTCTAGAACCAACATATTATAGTTCTGGACAGAGAGCACCATATACTGGTGTCTGCTGCAAAGCATAGATTGCACCCTGTGAGACAGAATACCACGCTTTCAGGGTGTTATCTTCTAAATTGTGTGACAATTGAGTCTTTATCGAGCCATTCCAATTTTATATTAGGAAAAATGTATCTGGATATGAGATATATGGTAAAAACCAGTTAATCCCATGGCCTTAACCCATTGCTACCCTTTATTTTCTGTAAAATAACTTACTTTATTAGAAGCAAAACTATGTGGAATGTCATAAGAATGGTTTGGGCACTCCATGAGTTCACAGATGATGTGCTGGAAGAAGAATTTTAGCAAGGGAGGACAAATGTGTATTCAGAATATATGTCTATTTTAATGAGGACAAACCTCTCTCTTCATCATATAAGCTGTCTGTTGTATTAACCTGCCACCAGGAGTATAGCTGGTCCCCTGTGGGACTGGCAGCATTTTGAGAAATTAGTGTTTGTCTCTGTTACTGGAAGATTAGGTACTCAGTAGTAGCATTCACCCTGAGTGGGGATATGATGCTGCAATTGTCCACTGTCAGGTAATACCAGCATATTGTGCAAACTCAGTTGTATACAAAGCTCAAGCATTTTGTGTCAATTGGTTGTATGGAACTTCTATGAGGCCATAAGTGTGAATTGATAGAAATGAGGCAATGATGAAGAAATCATTTTTCAGTGAGACTGAGACATTTGCTTATAGAATTTACTTGTATATTTTAGCCCTACCCAAACCCATTTTATATTGTACTCATATTTCAACTTGATGATTGATTTATATGGGGCACATCCACCTATATGAATAAGTGGGTCAGATAGAAAATCTCAGGCTACATAGTCATGTGATATCACTTTCTATTGGTTCTCTTCCAAGGCCTACTGGTAAGCCAGAGGTTGTTTCTCAGAATAAGGACAATTACCTTCATCAAAGGACACAGATTTGTTCCCAAATCAGAGGTCATCCTTGTGATTCTTCCATGTTGGCTTACCAGGATGTTCCATACAGCATCTCTGTTTACCACAGACACTTGAGTGTCAATGGACTTACTGCATTATTAGGCCTACAGGGAAGAGTAGCTTGCACTATTGCCTGAATTTACCACAAAGCTGTTTCTTGTTATAGCCTTTGCTGAAAAAAGTAGCCTTGGGGAAGCTGGGATGGCTCAGAGGATTTAGCAGTTACTTTGCAGTCCTGGGGTCAGAGGATTGAGCCCCAGTCCTGGCCCCTGCCCCCACCTGTGTAGACCCATATGCTAAACTGGGTGTGGTCCCAGTTCGGTTCTCAATGGTGCAAGCTTCCCATGTAGGAGGCCCCCAGTTCAGTCCCAAGCTTGTGGGGGCATGCCTCCCATGCAGGAGGCCCCAGGCCTGGATCCCACCCTATGCGGCCCCCACCCACCAGCATGGAATGAAACCATATCAAAAACTGATGGCATACGACTATGGAGACTAGTATGGGCTCCCCCCCTTCTCTCTGTCTCTCTTTCTGTCTCTCTCTCTATCATAATCAACAACAACAAAAATAAACCTTTAAAAAAACAATTAGTCTTAACATGTTTAAAAAGCATACTAAAATGAGACATAAGTTGTCTACAAAATCTTAGAACCCATACCAGGCATCGATTGAGACTTTAGATTTTCTTCATAGCTAGGCATGATGAAGTAAATTGATTTTCACCATTTAGGGAATTCCTGATATGTTCCACACCATTAACTCCACAGAAACTTCAATGAAGTGGCAGACTCATAATCAATATTTGTGGGATTTATCTTCTAGATAGCATTTGTCTTACTAATAGGGTGACCAGATGTACCATTTCAAATGGGACAGAAAACAACAGTACTGTCCTGTTTCAAATAATATGTGTAGTCAGCCTACTGGCATGTTGATTTATCCCAGTGAGATTAGGCTGATGCTACGTATCCTTTGAAATTGTACATCTAACCAGTGTACTTACTAAGATATTTCATAGTACTTGCTACATCTTACCCATCAGATCTAATCAACCTGATATCATCATTGTAGAACAATGTAGTGTTTTGTTGAATGCCATGATAACCAACTTCTTTGAAGACTAAATTATATCAAGAAAATAAAAGTTGATATAGACTTGATGCAAGGCTGTGAAGGTATACAAAGTGTTTGATGAGGTATTGACTTGTTCCAATGTAGACACTGCAATTGGGACCCCAGTTACAATGAAGTTATCACCTGATTAAGTCCATGATGATCTACTGTGAGTCTCCAAGATTCACTCTCATTCTGCACAGGCCCAGTTAAATATCTGTGAAGTACTTACCACTCCTACACCTTTCAAATTATGGACAGTGGCATTAATTTTTGCAATTCTCCAAAAATTGTGGTTTCACTTCTGGTTTACCACCTTTCCAGTTTTATTACTGGGCTACAATGATGTCTTGGATCCCCCCAAATATTTTGTCAATTCAGAGCCAATGGTATAAATCCCACAAATTTGGGGTATTTTCTTTTTCCAGTATATAGGCACATGTCTGTTGGTCCCTCTGAAAATGGCTTGAAAGAATATTTGCAACATGCATTTGCCATAATGCAGAGATCTTTCCTAAGAAAGCCTCATTTTCAATCAAGGTATTAATACTTTATGTTAGTGAGTTGGCTTCAGACTAGAAACTGCATATAAGACCATGATTTTTCACTGTAGTCAATTAAGTCATATTCTTAGCCACTGAATCTAGATTTCTTTCCCCTATTATATGGCATGCCATATTCTAGTATACTATGTGATTTCCTGGGAGGTCATGATTAATCAGGTACTGCCAAAGATCCCTGTAAGCCTGAGCTTTAATCGGTTACCAGTACGTCCGTGGTATTCTTCATAATAAGTTGTTGAAAGATATTTTCCATGATTATTTTCATGTTTCTGTGTGACTCACACTTTCTAAGTAAGGAGTATGTTTGAATAGCAAAGGCCTTAGGAACTAGAGATAATGTATCTCTCTAAAGAGGCTTAGAGAATTGTCTCCTTAGAGCCATTTCTTTACATTCATGTTGAGATCTGACTCTATTTATGGATCATGCAGCAACAAGGAGTCCTGAGAAAAATGTGACCCCCCTTGCAAGTATCTGCCCAGGGGGACATTATCACAGTGTTTTCAAGCAAAGAGATGTTAATTTCCTCAGGCACAGGTAGTCAGACTACCTGTATAGAACAGGAAGCTTAGCTTTATTAAAAAGTTCAAGTTGTTAGTTTCTCTTAAATCCAATCTGTTCATGAGGTTAAGATCCAGTTTAATAAAGCAGGAAAAGAGCTGAGAGCCATTATATTGGTAAGTGCCCCAGAGTAGTAGTGACTTTTTAAAACAAAGCAGTTGGGAACTGAATTACCATTGGTGTAAAGGTTTGAGTAAGGCTGTGTCAAAAAAAACTAATGGATTATTTGGTTATTTGACTCATAAATAGGCATTATTTCACTCAGTCCCTGTTGCTTGTGAAAATACAATTTATTAATACATTAATTCTCTGTCCTTGAACCCTACACAAAAACTATAGGCACAATTGTTACTTCATGCCTAAAATATAAATTCCACTTTGAGATAATTTAGTATAATACAATATGTTTTAATGTAGATTGATGGCATTTGCTTGCATTTCACAGAAGCATTCATTAAAACTAATGCCCATAGTAAGGTATAAAAGTGGATGGAATACCTAACATTATTTACTTTTTGTGGAAGAAAACAGAAAATTCAGTGACTGACCCAATAAGTCATTTGTTGACTCATTATTGACCAACATATATTACTTATTTTAGAACAATAGCTATTGTCATGAATGACTTTAATTTTTCTCATGCAGGGCAAAGGATACTTACGATCATATTATTGTGTTATATATATATATATATTATATGATGGTAGTCTCTGTTTCCTATATGAAAAAATAGATATATATTTCAGGGCACGTGGTGAGAAGCAAATATCTTCTATTTAATAGGCTTACCAAAGTTAGGGAGAAAATGAGATCAATAATGAATAATTTTTTGTTAAGTTGGTTGAAAATAAAAGATGAAATGTATCCTATTCACCTTTTGCCCTCCATCTGCCATTTTCATGCTTTATCACAGGGGTGTGCAACCTTTTGGCTTCCCTGGGCTATATTGGAAAAAGAAAAATTGTCTTGGGCTACATGTAAAATACACGAACAGTAATAATAGCTGATGAACTAAAAAAAAAAAAAAGAGGCTGCCCAAAAATCTCATAACATTTTAAGAAAGTTTACAAATTTGTGTCAGGCCACATTCAAAGCTGTCCTCTCCTGCATGAGGCCCATGGGCCACAGGTTGGGCAAGCTTGCTTTATCATATCAAGTATTCCACTCCTTCTCAGCCATATTTTAATTTATAAAAAATGATCCATAGTCTTCTATATTAACCTAAGAGCACCCGGCATGTGCACTGCTTTAGTGCTTAGCTTATTAGGATTAAAATTTCCAGTAAATTCTGTCTGATACTGTGTCTCTACTTTCCCATTTATGTGTGATACCCATTTGCCATTCTGCTAGGTACCAGCCTATTCCCTGCTGTAAGGACTCAAAAATCTCTTCTCATTGAGAGTATGATGCAATGTGACCTACCTGTTTTGTATCCACCCATGTCTCTCTTATCTCTGTTACTCTTTTAAATATTCTATCAACATCAGAACATGAATGAGTTAAAATATAGTTAAAATTACTATCTTCGGTGGCTTGGATGCTACTTTTTATTATATCGTTAATGGACAACTTCTAAACCAATGGAACTAGTAGTCACAGTCATGACAATAATTTATGAAAAGAAAAGAAAAAAAGGTAGTTTTTGAATACATAGAACATCTTTTACTCTTTTTTCTGAGAGCTATATTCAGATAAATGAGAGGAAACTATAGCCCCCGGTGAGAACTTTGAACCACCTGTATAAATACAGTTGTCTTTGTGTGCATTTTCTGGAATTCAGGCTAGAGGAAACATAAGTCAAAGTATATGAAGGTATTTCACTACAAGTTTCTCTTAACATCGTTACTCACATTGAGTTAGAATGCAATTTTTCATGATAACCTGATCATTTAAAGGCTAATTTTCTAATTTCAGTTAAACTTAAATATATACAAAACAATAATGATAATAATAGTATAAATTATAAACAGGTGATAAAGCAAGCTTTATGTAAGAGTTTTCCATGAATTATTTTATGGATACTCAACGCTGTTATTTATCAAGAAGCTGAGAATTAGATGTATTCAATAAATTTTAAAAAATTCTCATTTATCAGCAAAAATATTGTAGTTGGCTAAATCCATGAACAACTCGACAAGCAGAGAGCATTCTGCTGTGTTCTCAGGACAGGGAAAATGAAGCCCAGGAAGGACAAGTATAATCTGTCCATGTAATCAGTAATTGGTTCATTTTACACATGAGAAAAATAGATACCAAGAAGCTAAGAAGGCCAACTAAGTGTGAAGCTCACCAAAGTATGTCATCACGTAAATAGACACCTTAGTGTATCTTGAATGAAAAAGTAGACTTGTTTCTCTAATTTGCTTAATTGGGTTAAATATTTTTATCGTAAGTCTAGAATTCACAGGAAAAAAATGCTCCCCTCCACTACAACATCTATATGCTGTATCTGTTTTTATGTATAGACTATTACTAACAAACTGCACCTGATACAAGGTTCTTAGACTGTAGGTGAGGGCTGGGTCAGAAACCACCAGTAAATAATTCTTAATATTTCATCTGCTGTGTTAGTAATAATGAAAATCACTATGTATCAAGCACTGTAATTTCTTACCTGAGTTACATATATTTTGATATTCAGTTCTCAACTACAAAAAGGGAAGTTTGATTGTCAGCTTTTGGAGATCCAGGTGTGTTCTAAGAAGTTCAATAGCTTCTCCAAGATCTTGCAGTTGATATGTACCAACTCAGGAACTGAACTAAATATTTTCTCTGAAAAAGTCTTTGATCTTAATAACCACTCTATAACATTTGCTCTGCAGCAATTTCATTGTTATTCTGACAAACACATATCATTGTCAAATTTCTGTACCACATTCACTATACAAAAAAAGTCACAGGCATAAACATATTTAACATATATGACTATAAAAATTCAGTTCCTTCTAATAGCAGGACTTAGATTGTATAACGTCCATGCCATTCCTAGATTACCTTGGGTTCTCAATAAATATTAAATCAAACAATAGATCCTTTAGCAATAAAATATTCAGCAGCATGCTATCAAAACCAAAACAGTCAAATTCACTTTAAAGGTACTCTATGCAAACAAATTCTCTCTCTCAAGTTGTGATTCAAATGTATTGTTGCTATACGAACAGAAGGACAGATGTTGCAAGATAATTCAACTTTTTGGGTAGATTTAATTTACACTGTGCTGGACTGCAAACCTTTGACAGAGCTTTCATTTTTCTATTTAGGAATATTATAATCAGGAAAAACAAAACAAAACAAAAACCCTGTCTGGAAATGACAGGTCTTTGCATAGTCTAATTTAGAATATCTGCAGGAGGTAAGGGTAGAGATGGGGGTAATTGGGCCTGGGTTATAATAGTATAATGATGTGTGCCACAATTTAAAAGAAAAACAGCTGTTACGTGGGAGGTTCCCCAGTTAATAAAGCAGAGTGTGTTTGGGGTATAAAAACACTTGGTCTCTGCGTCCAGAGAAAGAACTCCACGTGGCTTTGAAGCACCCCTGGCAGTTGATAATGGAAAGCTGTTGGCACTGATTATGGAGGCAGATGCTTTACCTGTCTTCCTACCGTGTACAATCTTGGCTTAATGACAAGGTGAGGAGAAGGAGAAGCTGTCACCGAATGGGGGCAACTGGCAGCTGGAACCCTAGCGGGGAAGGGTAAACTGGTCACCCTGCTTGCTTGACTGTAGCCGATCTCATCAATCATGCCAACATATGCAGCTGCCTGAAAATAAACAGGCTTCTCAGACGGGAGACAAAACGACGCAAATTAAAAGACCAATAATTTAAACAAATCCATTTTCAGTTTCGCAGCCAAGATGGATGGATGGATTCTGCTGAGAGACCCACATTTCTAGTTAATTGATATAAGTCACTGATTCGTACTAATGTAGCAAGTTTAAATATGCAGTTACAAAACACAATCCCTTATATATTATTTTTAGAAGTTGTTACCTTTTAATTTATAGGCACATCACATTTTTAAAGAATCTATCCATTATTATCTTCTAGGTTTGTCTAACTTTATTATTAAAATAAACATTGGGGCTTTAAGTATACTGTGAGGCATGCGTGGTCTTCTGTCCAAAGACCCAACTAAAACCTGTGGGAAAGTGGCTGCAACAATGATACTTACTGGTTCTCATAATGTAAGACAATAGTTTTGTTTTCAATTCATGTTCCTTTGTCCTATTAATCTGTTAGCTAAGCTTGAAAATATTTATGACAATATTGCTTTCTTCTATTACTTCATCATCACACTCTCTTCTTTACTCCTTTTATTCTGATCAGGTTAATATTTGCCTATTTTGACTCCTTTCTAAACATGTCTGTGTTATTTTTGTTCTCAACCTTCTTTTCTAACTCCTCACAGTCCTTCACTAACTTTCTATATTTCACATCGAGAAAACAAACTGCTTGCAGTCCTTTGCTTTTCGGCTTAAAACAGACTTCTGGGATCTCTTGACTAATAACCACGGATTCCCTAAGGTTCCAGGATGAATTCCACCATTAGATACTTAGTAGCTTTTACTCCTTGTTATCACATCTCTTCCTTGAGTCTATCCTTCATCCTTCATCTAATTTAGATTTATCTAAAAGGACCACAAGCTCACGTCCTTCTGACTGATGTTTTACACTCCTGTGCCTCCAGTGGAACCCAGGGGCCTGGTGAGAAAACATCACATGGTGGTGGCTTCCTTTTTTTCCAATCTGACAGTGGTGTGGAAATTAGAGAAAGACAAAACTAGCCTGAGGTCAATGTAAGTCTCTCATCTCTCAGGCTCATCTCCTCACACAGGTGGTGTTACATCTGCTGCTACGTCTGCAGGGGAATCACAGTTGCTGGCAGCCTGATGCAGGGATGTGAGAATCAGCTTCAACATTACTAAATGGGAAGCATCCACCTTGCCTTCCCAAAGCCTGCTTTTCTTTAATCCACGCTACCACACAGGTTGTTATATGGCTGTTGTTTTCATCATGGCCGAGGGTTCAAATTTCTCCTCACTTAGTAAATTGCTTCATGGTCTAATGTCACCACCGAGCTTCACCTTAGGGACAAAATACACATCTGTTTTTTAATATTTCTTCAGCATTTGTAATAACTTGGAATATTCCATAATAATATACCCCCCCAAGAAAAATAAGTTGGAGTTTAGTACAGTGGCATTTCACAGTAGCAATTATTGTCCCTAGTACCTGGGCACTCTATGCTTCATTAGCTCTAATGGCTGTTCCATATGTTTACAACAAAGAGGAGATTATGCACATGACTTAGCCCGGCACAGGTTAAAATCGTCACCAAGAGCTGCCTTGCACATCACCCCATGTCTGTAGACACTTCAGTGTAAGCATTTTTGCCACATTTCCTGTGTCATATAATAAGAGCATTAATGAATTGACTCCAAGCTCCAGAGCATGACATCCCACCATAATTAATTAGTGTTGTTATAGCAACACCTTTTATAGTATTGCTTGACACCCATAACATGCAGTGTTATAGGGTATACTATCTAAAAAATAATTTTGCCAGTTTGACCCTCAGCCACACTTATCCTACATTTTTTTTTTCCTTCTTGATTTGAATCATTTTTTCTCTGAATTTGGATCTCTCCCTTTCTGTACAGATTGAGTAGTAAAACAGCACAATGGCAGGTCTTTTTTTATTTTTATTTTTATTGTTATTGTTTTTTGACAGAGAGAGAGACAGACAGAGAGAGACAGAAAGAGAAGAGGGAGGGCCCAGAGCAGTCTGCATAGTTGACAGCATTCGTTTTCCATATAGTTTCACTACACAGGTGGGCACAGGGCTGCGCAGGGCAGGAACTGGGCCAGGAGCCTCCCGCATAGGCCCCGGCAAGAACTGAACTGGGGCCACACCCCAGCTCAGCATATGGGTCCGCATGTGCCAGAGCTGGTATTCGATTCTCAGGCTCAGGGGCTGCAAAGCGAGCACTTAATATGCTGAGCCATCCCAGCTTCCCCAGCAGGTCTTAATATCAGTTTGCTTATGTTAATATTGAGAAGCTAGCTCTAGTTTTCTGTCAAGCAGAAAAAAACATAGTATTTGTTTTAGTGAAAATTAGCTTTTCTATTTAGTATGATTGCATACAGCATGGAAACAATATGCCACGTTTGACTACCAGTCTAGTAATCCTTGCCCTGTATCCACAGTGCACCATTAAGAGAAACACAGGATTTTTTTTTCTTATAAAAAAATCTCTGGAGCTGTCTATGCTTATTAGCATATGTCTTTAAAAAAATCTATGTGAGTTGAAAAGAAACATATAGGTTACTTAGTACAGCCCTTCTAATTTCTAGGGTGAGAAACAGGGATAAGGGAATAGCAGAGGTCTCAGGAGCAGTTAAGCACAGAACTGGGATGTTAACCAAAGTCACTATGTCCCCTAAGCAAAATACTTTACATCAAATTACAAGCTGCCCCCTGTTACATACTGCTAACACACACAGCATCATTGTTTTTAAGACTATAAAAACAATTAAGGAAAGCTGTGTGACAAGGATAGCTTAAATGCATGACAGTTCTGCTTGGCTGGTGGTGGAGGAAGGCCACACTAGTGAACTAAATGGTTTATTGTGAGAAGACATTGGATTAAATACATCTGTCCTTTATTTCAGTTTCACAGCACCTAGTAGGATAATATCAGACCTCAGAGAAATTGATATATGTACAAGGTCAATGGCACATTATAAAAATTTCCATCAAAAGCCTATGAATTTCTTTAAAAATAGCCACAAAAGATAATAAAAATAAACCAGTAGTTTCCATACTCCTGTTTTCACTGATGTGTTTCTAAATTGTTTCCCTGTGAAACTTGAGTATCAGGTTGGCTACACCTGTTGTAAAGTTGTTGATTCTTGTTTACTTAGCAAAACTCTTTATCTTTGCCTTTTGAACAGCTCATTCAGAAAGCATAGAGTAGAAATGGAAGTTTTATTAGAGCAGTGCTAATATATTCATTGCTAACAAAGCCAAAAAATAAATAAATAAATTGCACTTCAGATTCTTCATTGAGAAGCCAATTGCTAAATGTTTATTTCCACGATTTTTAAGTTTACATCTGTATGTGAATAGTAAACTTGGCCATTGATAATATGCATAAGCTGACCCAAAGACTAAAGTCATGGTATTCCAAAAACATAGAGTATCAGGAGATCCAAAATTCAAAATCTCAACTCAATGTTATTACCAGTATTAGTTCATTCTAAGAACTATAAAAAAATTTTTTAAAGAAAATTTGAATTTTCAAAAAATTTTTGATAAAAAATAAACTTGCCTCTTTTTTAGTATTTTTTCTTGTTGTTGTTATTGTTTTTTGTTTTCTGTAAACCCAATTTTACAATCTAGATGAAGTATCCACTGGTTCTTACTTGGAGTATCATTTAGTTTCTCCTCACTAAGAGCTGGTTTATTATTTAAGGTTGTGGTTCTCAAACAGTACTGCATTGGAATCACCTAAGAACTTATCAAACAGTAAATGTTGGGCCCCAACACCAGATTCTAACTCAATAGGTTCAAGGTGGAGTCAGAAATTTTAAATTGTTAACCAGTTCCTAGATGAGAAGCATTCAATAATTACATATAAATGAGGGCTGTTGATGTCTTCTCATCTTGTACAATTCAATTTATTTTTAAGTAAAAAACAGAGAATAAAATATAACTTACTTCCAAATATTTGTAAATTTATAATTCATGTCAAAGCACGATTTTTAATTGGAATTACAATTTTGAGTTTCAAAATTATTTGTTGTGATTCTACAAATGTGTATCCCCAAAGAAAGACAAAGCTTACATCTACAAAAATAACACACTGTATTGTAATAATGGTATTGATCAATGCAAATGTTATATAAACATAGGTTACTCTTAGGAGATTTGACTGAGTGGATCAATTGACATTTAAAAGCAGACTAAATTTTTTAAGTGATAATTTTAATTCACCCAATGTCAGGCTGGTCATAAAAACAAAAGAGAATAAACTTAAAAAATAACACTTTTAATAAAATAGATCATTCAGAATTACTTGGAACATTTTAATGATAAATCTGTTATTGGTTGATTTTAAGTTCAAAGACATGAGGAAAATAAAAAGTACTAGTGCACTATTGTGATTTATAAGAAATACACACATAATTGTTCAGATGAGAAAAATATGTCTTGGATATATTTGGCTTTTATCCATGGTTCCTGGCTCATAGCTCCTAACTCCCTTGAAATTTCCTCAGTGTTGAGAGTAACCATGTTGTCTCATTCTGTAAATGAGGTGACTTTTGGGCTCCATCCAAGCATAGGGACCTCTTTGCCAATAAGGACCAACGAGGTAGGATTGGAGCTCACAGCCCCACCCTTCATTTTGAGAGCAGGGAGAAGGGCTTGAGGCTGAATCGATTGCCAGTGGCTGTGAATTAGTAAACCATGACTATGCAATACAGCCTCCATAAAACCCCCAAAGGACAGCTTGTAGCTCTTTTTGGGGAGAGCTTCCACATTGGGAGACCAGAATACTTCCACTGTGCTGGGCCCCAAGCTCCATAAGGTCAGAAGCTCCTTCTTGGGGACCAAACTGTGTATCCATCTCTTCTCTGGCTGTTGATTCATACCCTTTAATATCCTTTGCAAAAAAAAAAAAAATTGGGGAATCTAGTGAGTAGACAGGTTATCTTGAGTTCTGTGAGCTGTGGTAGGAAATTAATCCAGGGGAGGTAGCCATGGGAACATCTCATTCTTAGTCAGTCAGTCAGAAGTGCAGATAACCTGGGCCTCTGACTGGCATCTGAAATGGAGAGCACTCTTACGGGGTTGAGCCCTTAGTTGTGTGGAATCTGATGCTACCGTATTTCCACGTAGATCATGCCAGCATGGATCTGAATGCTCATACACTGCCAGGGTCTGACCGTTGTTTGTGGGTGAGGGGAGTCACCACATACACATTGGAAGTGCGCCCCGAACCCTTTTCAGCTAGCATTTAAAATATGGAAGGTGTTGTTTCAACCAAATATGCATATAGAGATTCTAATTCTTTCTAAACATTGTTTCGGAGCATGGTAAACCTCAATAACCTTGCCACTACCATCATCAAATTCCACCACAAGGTATAGACTATGATTGCCTCACCAGAAATTTTTTAAATACAAACTAGAAAGTTGTAACTTGGGGAAGCTGGGATGGATGGCTCAGTGGGTTAAGAGCTCACTTTGCAGCGCGGGGAACCAGGATTGAATCCCGGCCCAGCCCATGCGGAACCATATGCTGAACTGGGGCATTCCCCCAGTTTCTCTGACAAAAAATAAATAAATAAATAAATAAATACACAAATACATAAATAAAACTTAAGAAAAAAGAAAGTTGTAACCTTAGGGGTAACTCAAGAGGAGCATGTGATTTGAATTCTAACAAATTGGCTGAATGATTCAGAGTCAGTCCTAGAAATATGCAAAGGAAAGAACATATGTAGTTATAAGGAGGCATTTATTAGTCCTGAGCAACAAATGGGGAATTGGTATCAACATATTTTTGGTTATAATAAAAATTGTCTTCAAATCAAAGTTCTATATTGAAAAATAGGCCTATTAGTGAGTCTAATTTCTCTTTTTCTCTAAATTTAGTATTGGCTTCAGAAATTTAGCCTGGGTTACCTCTTCATGAAATAAGCTAAATGAATCCAACCACAAGATAGGGACTTAGAGTCTGAATACCAACTGGAAACCAGATAGCAATATTTTAATGTTTTTCAATGATGTATTCTTTCACTACTAGGCAATTTCTAGAACTCATATTTTAAGCCAAGACGCTTGAGAGCAAGTAGATTTTTTTATGCAATACAGTAAAATTGTGAAAATAAATGCAAATCAAAGCATTGGTGCTATTTCAGGGAAATTATGAGTGATATTCAGTTTAGAAAGAGAGGGGGGAAAAAAACAAAGAAATAGAATTCTAAGAAAATAGTTTAAATCACCGTACACAAACCTTGGTAATCTTTACTAATATGTCTGGTTTTGAGATACTGCCTGAGAGTGAAAGTATAGCTCCCATTATGTCATAGGACTACTGGGAAAAGTAATACCAAAATCTGACTATCTGTTTAAGTACTAACTGTTTAACAGTACAAATATAAAAGTTTTAAATGCCTACATCAAAATTATGCTAGCTGTTAATAAATGTATAGATTGATAAGATATTTATAGTAAACTCAAAATTTTTAAATCAAGACTTAGAAAAGCTAATTTCCCCCCTAGTTTTTTAATCACTTAAACTACTTAAACCTACTTCAAATTACTTAACATTGCTGAGTCAGTTTCTTTATCTTAAATTCATACACTGACATATTCAAGGCCATTGCAGCTCTTAAATTCTAGAGAATCTTTTTGAGTATATTAGTTACTAATAATTTATCGTTTAATATAGGTAATACTTTCTCTAAAGTAAAACATGGGGAAATGCTGAATTAAAACCCAACATAACAACACCAGAAGCAAACAGAGGAATTTCAGCTTAATTTCTCATCTGTAGAACGATCAATAATCTCCAGCTCGGAGAGGCCGGCTACTGAGAGACAGCATGAGACCAAGCAGAGTCAGCGTGAGTCCTAATCAAAAGGAATTTAAAACAAATAGGAGTTAGCAGCTGAGTGGGTAAACAAAGGGAGTGACTGGCAGAGGAGGGAGCTTAAAAGAGGGAAAAACAGATCAATGGAAAGTGAGTTTAACAATCAGGGAGCAACTCTAGAAAAAGGAGGTTTTGAGGGAGTTCAGAGACATTCATGTAGTTGACTTCCTTGGCATTCATAAGATCCTACAAATGAAGCAGCTTATTTAAATTTGGAAGCTACAGAGGATCAAATGTCAAAACTGAAAACAAAAAGGTAGGAGACAGCTCTCAAAAGAACCATTCCTGTAGAAAAAAAAAAACATGCAAATTGTTCATTTTCCCTCTCTCTAATTGAAGACAAATGAGAGGAAGAGAAGAAAAAACAAATGAACGAACAACACACAAAAAAAGCAAGATCATTTCCATTCTAGAGAACAAAATTGAAGATAAAATCGTAACTACTGGGGGTGGGAGGGAAGCAAGAGTGTTTACATCCAGAAGGGAATCATTCTCTGGAACAAGCCTGTGGGTTTCTCTGCTTAACCATTTGCTAATTCTCTCAAGAGTGGTTTCCTTCCTGGAGAGCATTTTGTCGAGCAGCATAAGATCAATGATTTTCTCCTGCGGAGCAACTGGTATTCCTAGCTCAGATTTCTTGGTACGTAACCCTATGCTCTAAGGATAGAATATCTCTGACAGCCCCATGTTTACCAGCAGTTTATGCTTGTGAGGTGAGCACAAATGTTCACGCCAGTTTATTCTCCTCTGTTGGTGTAAGAAAATATCTTCCGATATAAATATTAACAAAGTATTAATATTAAATAGTTTATAATCAGAGAGATCTATAAAAGACTGAAGAGTCATTTACTCCTCTTCTCTTAGAGGGCTTTAAATGCCCTACACATAGATCTCTCTAACCAAATGAGAACAATAATTTTATTCATCTGGGAAAATACCATGTAATGTGAGTGTAATAAGCGGTACTTAAGATGGACACTGAAGTGGGTTCTCCATACTTACCCTAGATTTAAATCTGGGACATGTGTAGGTCAGCCTGTGATGAATAGCAATTTGCTGCATGAAAAAAGAATCTATTCCAGTTGCTATTCAACTGAAAATTATTAACATTCTAAAATGAATAATAAGATATATTAAAACAGTGGGTAGGTCTATGATAAGAAAAAAAATGGATGAATAAATTATGGCTGATACTCTTTACATTTGCAATTTTGCTAAGAATGAGCCGTTGGTATGATCCCCCAATCCAGGAAGCAATGTCCGAAAATATAAAGGGAAATTGAGAATTGAAATTCAAAGTAGTTGGACATTGACATATATGGTTTTTATTTTATGTTTTGTTGTTGTGAATTAAATTTAGAGAATTTCTCCAAAAAGAGACTATAAGCAAATTAAAAAACAAATCTTCAAAGGCATTAGTCACCTCTTGAAGGCTAGAATATGGTTTGATGGTGGTAGCTTGATATGATATTTGAGATCAATATATATGTATATATAGAGAATCAATCACCAAAGGTTTGTTTGTTTTGTTTTGTTTAAAATTTTATTTTATTGTTTGAGAGAAGGTGAGAGAGAGAGAGAAAGGAAGAGGGCCCATAGCAGTCTCCATAATTGTACATCATCTGTTGTGACATGGTTTTATTTCACACAGGTGGATGTTGGGTCGCATGAGGCAGGAACTGAACTAGGGACCTCCCTCACTGAAGGCAAGAACTTCTCCCACTGAGTCATCCCAGTGGTTATCAGTTGTGCCACAGTTCAACATACGGGGTTTGCTCAGGCCGGGGCTGGGAGTTGAACCCCAGACCTTGCCATTGTAAGGCAAGTGCTCAACCGCTGAGCTATCCCAGCATCCCAGGTATCAACATCTAGGTATTTAACATCTATGTAATTTCAACTTTACTCTGTAGGCTAAGAGTTACTGAATGTTATTAGCAGAATTAATAACATCAAGGTGACTACAAAAATAAGGAGTTTAAAGCAACTGTTCTCAAAGTGTGGTCCCTGAACCACCTAGGAACAATTTGGAAATGACTATTTCTTAGGCATATTCTTTGTAGAAAAACTCAATCAGAACTCTAACAATGCACCCCACACTCTATTTTAAAGGTACAACCCTATACTCATGCAACTCTGATGCTAACTGAATTTGGAAAATCATGGGTTTAGTAGAAAGAGGTAAGTTAAGAATAATCTGAAATTGTCTAAACTGTTCAATTGAGAAGATGTTGATTTCACTAACATAATATAGGAGATATAGTGGACAGAAGGACAGAACAGGTTTGGAGAATAAAGTCTTTAGTATCATACATTTTTTCACTTGAGGCAATAATAGGATGTCCACGTGGAAATGCCCAGAAACATGTTGGAAAAGAGAATTTGTAAGTCAAGATACGATCAAATCATAAAATATAGAATTCCACACCTAATTTTAAAGATGAAGCTATCCATTGGTATTATAAATTTGCTACAGAATAGTATAAAGAAAAATGTTAGGAAGGTTGAGTGGATACCTTGAGGGATATCTATGTGTCATGGGTTGGTTGGTACAGGAGGTATATCTCATGGAAAAAAAAATTTCTTTCTACGTCATCTTTAAAGGTTATAGGAGATGAAGCAGTGCTAGGTAAAACAATAATAAGATATTTTAGACATATGAGGAGAAAGCAATATTTTTGACTGAGGAAATAGAAATTGTGAGTGAGCTGAAAGTAAAATGAGTGGAAATATCAGGAACATATTTTTTTTTAAACAAAAACAATATCTAGAGTTAGCATAATTTGGGAGTGAATTCAATTGTCACTACCGTATTTTCCGGCGTATAAGACAACCGGGCGTATAAGACGACCCCCTAATTTTACAGTTAAAACATAGGTTTAGGCCTATATTCGCTGTATAAGACTACCCCCCTGTAGTCTTATACAGCGAATATAGGCCTAAACTTAGGGGGTCGTCTTATACGCCCGGTCTTCTTATACGCCGGAAAATACAGTAATTGATTTTTCTAGAAATATCAAGCAAACCTGGAACAGTAGTGACAAAAATGATTAACAGTTATCCCTTAAGTTGTCAGTCAATGAGATTGATATGAAAAGTAGGCAAATAGAGTAATGCTCAGAAAATGTAGTCTTTGACTCAAACCTAAAAATTTAGCCCTCCCAGTACTCCTATCGATCATGGGCCTAAATTCAAATGAATATAAATCGAGGATTCTTCAGTTTTGTTTCATGTTAATACTTAAAATTCTTTTTGCTTCTCTTAATATAATGGCTTTAGTTTTGTTTGTTGTATGTTCAGATATTTACACCTTGCGGTAGGATTTATATTTAAGTCTCCCTTAGACTTGATGATAACATTTCATTTCTTCAAGGTAGACAGACCTACGGTATATTAAGGACTTTTTTGTTCTTATGTCCAAAGTCTCTCTGATGTCTTCAATAGAAATTTCCATTATCTTTAGCTCCTTAGATATAAATTATGGAGACTGACCTCTTAGACCTGTAACAGGGAAGGTTCCTATATCCAGGATGCTTATGATAATATTGAGGATTGTTTACAGCCTAAGAATGGAAGCAAGTAAAGTCAAGATGAACGAGCATAAGAAATTATGAAAGAATTATATAATTGCCATTGTTGACAAAGTCAAATGACAATATATAAAATTAATGTTTTTTAAAAAAAATCCAATTTATACTTTGGGGAAAGAAAAGTTTTAGCCATAGTTGAGTATAGTAGAGATTTAAGACTGAAAATTAGGAGGGTCAGTTAGAGAACATGTATTAATCTTTTAAGACTCTAACTATGATAGGGCTATAGAGTACTCAAGTATTCCAAAGCATAGAAAAAAATATTTTAAATATTATGGATAATGATAGTGAGATGGGCAAGAGATTGACATATGCTATGTTAAGTAATTTATAGGAGGAGGAGTGATTAGGAAAAGTGATAAGACTAGTTTGATGATACATAATGGGAAAATAATAACTTCTCTAAACATTGATATTCATTGTTCTTGAGGAGATACATGTTGCTATGAAAGAGGAAAGAGGTAGTTGTGGATTCACCAACTTCCCCCCCCTATTTTTCCTATTTGAATAATTCCAATTTGCTTTTCAATCTAAACTTATACTTTGCCTCTCCCAGGAAGGCTCCTCTGCTCATTGCCTCCCTCAGAAAGGAGTTTTCTGCTCTGTATATTCTTGGCAACACACGATGCCTACATTGATGTTGTTTCTAGCATTCAGTTTAGAACAGTGGTGCCCAACCGTTTGGCTTCCCTGGGCCACATGGGAAGAAGAAGAATTGTCTAGGGCCACACAGAAGATACTCTAACACTAACAATAGCTGATGAGCTAAAGAAAATTGCAAAAAAGACTCTCATCATGTTTTAAGAACGTTTACAAATTTATGCTGGGCCATGTGCGAAGCTGTCCTGGGCCGCATGAGGCCCACAGGCTGCTGGTTGGAAAAGCTTGGGATAGATGGAGCTTGAAACACAGTATATGATGAATAAATATTTGTTAAATGAATGAAATACAATTTCACTGGAAGTCTCTATCAGATTCAAATGACTTAAATATGTACAACTTGCACGGAAATAATTATATAACGGAAAGTTAAATGTATCAATTTTGACCAATAGTTTAAACATTATTTTGCACGTTTTGCCTCTATCAGAGGCTATGAAAGGGCAATAAGTACCAGCCTAAGGTTCCTAAACAAGATTTTATGGTGTAAAATCACACAAATATATTGTCTCTCTTAATGCCGATTATATTATTATTTAAATTTGTGATAAATAGTAAAATCTATGAAGTGTGATCAAAAGATAAGGTGAATGTTTAAACACACAAATTATTATTGTAAAAGGCACATTGCCATTAATCACCTTTAAATTGTTCTTTCTCACATCGAACGATGTGTCTTTTACTGTAATATTTTTTTTCTTTTTTTTTTGTAATAATTTTCTTTTTTAATTTAAACATTCACAGTATATTTTTATCATACTGGATTTGACTCAGATCACACATGGCTTCTGGTACGGCAATTTCCGTCATATAAAAACCTTATGTTGTGTCCTCATCCACCTTATTCACTATATCTGACACTGTACGACTTCTGGCACTTCCCCAAAGTCAAAATGACCATGAAAGGTAAATGTCTTGAATCAACTCAAGACATCAAGACAGCCATCACAGCACAACTAACAATACTCATGAAAGAGGCCGTCCAGAACTGCTCCAGACAGCAGCAAGAACGATGGGACAAGAGTGTTACGAGCAAGGGGGTATATTTTGAGGAGGGTTAATGGCAATGTGTCTTCTAATGTAATATTTTTTTTAATTTAAACGTTCACCATATATTTGGATCCCACCTCATATTCTCATCTATTCCCATATTACAAAAGTAAAGAAAAATCAGAATAAAAACTTTTGAGCATAGTTAAGGTCTTTGTATATGGGGGACTCTGGTAAATGGAATGCAACAAATGGATTCATTGTACCTGGCAGTTATGAAAACATCTGATGGGTTGAAAGAAATTTCTCCACTCTATATCAAAAGTTGTAGAAATATACTTCAAGCACAACTACAATACTTGGATAGATGTGCTTCCAGAATAATAAAATCAATTAATGTAATAATATATAATACATGTAGGGGAAGCTGGGATGGCTCAGTGGGTTAAGCACTCACTTTGCAGCCCAGGGGACTGAGGATCGAATCCTGGCCCCGGCCCGTGCAGACCCACATGCTGAATTGGGGAGTGCCCCCAGCTCAGTTCTCACCAGTTCCTGCCCTGTGCAGCCCCGCACCCACCTGTGGAATGAAACTATGTGGAAAAACCAATGATGTGCAACTAGGGAGACTGTTCTGGGCCCTCCTCCATCTCTCTGTCTTTGTATCTATCTCTCTCTGTCAAAAACAATAAAAATAAATCTTTAAGAAATTAATAAAAATAAAATAAAATACGTGTAAAAGGATAATCAACAAGGGAAGTTCACTACATACCTGACATTCAGGTGTCCCCCTTACCCCTGGAAAAACAGAAACTTCAGGTGGGGTACCCCACATCAGCCCTCTGTCATGTAATAAAGTGTTTAACTAATCTGTGTTCCTCCTAGACTGTAAATTTTACACTGTGTGTGTGTGTGTGTGTGTATTCCATATTGTCAAAGCCTTACATAATGCCTGTCACATATTAGAGCTCAACAAATACTAATTGAACAAAAACATATTTAAGATGCACATTGGTCTCAACAGAAGCTATTCCACATTTAAAGCATAGGTATAAACTCCAGGTACCTTCATTGCTCCTGAGGTATACATGTGGAAGTCTCCATCATCTAACACAACTGCTCACAAGGGTTATTATTCCAAAGCATACTGCAAAATGTTAGCCTGGGAGTGTCTTCTTCATCTATGCATGATATTAGAATTCCAAAATCATCTTTCTGGATTAATTAATCCATTTGATAACTAAACTGAGTCACAACCACCAGGCATTCTGTTAGGAGTAGAGTTGTAATGAGGATTAAAGTTTCAAAGGGGACTAAAGCAATAGTCATCATCCTTGCTTTCATGGCAATGACAACTTTCTGATGGAGGCAGAACAAGTCAGAGTCTCACAAAGAAAATATGGATACTTTTGGGCATCTGTCTCTGCATTATTGTGCTCAGTGCATTACCTTTTTTAGCATTATTCCTGAGCATGAAAATAGCATTTGAAATTCGATTTTCATTGTATAGAATTTAGGATGCCTTACATCTCATGCCTGATATCATGCATCCTTCCCTTACTGTCTAACTAGCCTTTGCTCAGTATTGTGCCTTTCAAACCATACACACATTTTCTGACAAGTACAGAAGATAGAGCAAAAAATATAGCCATTATCCCTAAACTGTTTTTCAGGATAACAATTTCTATGTATATTATAACTGCTAAAAAATTATAGTCTAATCTTTTGTCCTCAAACTATCAATAGCAGATTTTAAATGATGAACCACTGACTCCACTATACCCTGATTAAAGGAGAAAATCTCTTCAAAAACGTGTACACCTTTAATGATTATGTAGACTTTAACCATAGCTCAGACTTTAAATAATCACTTTTCTTATGCGGTCTCAGGCAGCTTTATCTACAGCATGTTGGAAATGAGATGACACATCTTTTGAATTTTTCCAATTCTATTATGCATTTATTGTCACATAGAGTACCTGTGTTGAAGCATCATGCTTGTATAGGGTGAGCTGCAGAGTTAGGTAACCTAGATTCAGATTTGTTTGTAACAATTACTGGAGAAAAAACTTACTTTCCCTTCTAAACCTCATTTTCCTTGTCTATAATGTAAAGATAACAATAGTTATTGTATTTGATTCAATGTAAAACATTATTGTAATTAATGCTTTACTTATAACTAAGAAGGAATAAATGCTACCACTGTGACCAATCATCAATACTAAACTGCATTCTCCTTTCAGAGATGTGCATATTTAAACACTTAGGAAATAAGCCATTCACACGTTTGTTAAATAATAAAATATAATATATGTAAATTATATAACGCGGTCCCTTATAGCTTTTACATGTTAGTTTCTTTTCTGATTTACCTTCAGTCAGTCTCCTAATATAGCAGTTCTGATGATCAGATTAAATGCTGTTTATCAACATGATAAGGACTTACAAATCCTTTGCTAATTCTCTTGCTTACTGTTGCATTATATGATCAGAATCTATGAATATTTACTCAAGGACTACTACTAATTTCTCTCCTGATTTTACAGAGATAACTTAATTTTCTTGACTTGATTTACCAATTACAAAATGGAACTACAAGCTTGCAACTATATGATTAAGTTTAAAATATACAGTAGATTCTGCAATGATTTCCAAATATGATAGGTGAAGTAGTCGTGGAAAGAGTGCCTAAAGCAAATGAAATCTATGTAGCATTGTTAATTCAAAAAACGTTGTTGCCTGTGTAGGTGCCAGGGCATGAGGTATCTTCTGAAGAGAAAGACAAAAGCAAAAAGCTTGAAAACCCTTCTCATCCTTTATAGCTGAAATCTCCAGAGCAGTGGTTTGGGCAGATGGGATATTTTTACTCCCTGAGCTATATCTATAGTTCAGTTGACAAAAGAGGACTTTGATCTCTGAGACTGTCAATCCAGCTCTTTTTAAGAAAAAATTTGCTTAAAGTAAACAGTGAAAGTAGCAAAGCAGTTATTAAAATTCCACCCCAATTGGCTCTACTCCCAGTTCTGAAACCCAAAACATAATGCCCACTGATTATTCAGATTATGTTTAAGGCTGTATGTGTGTGTGTGTGTGTGTGTGTGTGTGTGTGTGTGTGTGTGTACATAGTTTTAAAGGACACTCCATATAAATAACCAATCTAGTTGAGAAAATTACAGATCTTCCATTTCAAATTCTAATCATATTAGATGAGTTAAAGTAAGTTCTAGCAAAGATCTTTTCAACATTTCTATTAATACAGTCTCTAAGTATTAACTTCAGAACTGCCTCTAGCCTCTGCAGTTTTGTGGATAACTGTAACGTATTCTACTTGAGCTTAAACCCACTGCCTGTGAATCATCTGAAAAGCACTAGTTCTTTTTTATATTTTTATAAAGCTTGATATGTTAATCTATTCACTGATTCACTGAAGCAATTGCTTCCCACTTTTAGTTTCCTTTAGATCTTTTTTTTTTCTTTTTCTTTCTTTCTTTCTTTTCTGAGATGCCCACTGGGACTTCTGAACAAATTAGCAATATACAATAGAGTAAAACCTCTACCCAAGTCATCTGTTTATTTGACAATCTTGTTAGACTTAGCCTGCATTATAGATACATTATTAGTTTTTATTATACCATTTTTTTTTGTTAGTTAGAGAAGTTAGGAAGTTAAAAACTTTTTGGTCTTTATTATAGGTAAGGTTCTGAAAACAAAGGTATGAATAAACAAAAATGTAGCAGGAGCCACCTTCCTATTGTTTTTGGCTAGTAACAGGAATATGAAAAGTTAATGTTTAAAGGCATTGCACGCTCTGGGGACATAGAGAACGTGGCAGCAGAAATTATGTTCTCCCCTCTGATTAGCAGCACCATTGTGGTGACTGACTTCTGCCCATACCTCCAACACTTTAAGTCCCCTGTATTCAATTTCTTTCCGGAGAAAGACCTAACATGGTTTCTATATATTTTATTAAATCTTGATTAATAAACTATTAATGGGAAGTACATTTATAGTTAAAGCATTTCCGAACATATTTAGGCATAACAGGAAATATAAGTTTGCTGATATAAGGATTTGAATCAAAAACGAGAGTGAAAACTTGAGAGAATCAGTTATATGTTTCAGAGGTATGAGTATTGTTACATAATTATGAAAACTTTTATTTGTGGTTAAATGATGTTGCACAGTTCTTGACCCCAAACTTATAATTCTGTCATTTCTCAGGGAAAGAGATCATACTATGAAGTCCGTTATATGAGACTTACAAGAAAATAAGATCCAAAGAGAGGAATGATAGTCTAGAAATTACACAGTGCCACAGGCGAGAATGGAACGTATCTCCTAACTTTTTTTTTAAGATTTATTTTTATTGTTTTTGACATAGCAAGAAAAACAGAGAGACAGAGAGAAAAGGGGGAGGGCCTAGAGCAGTTTCCATAATTGTACATCATTAGTTTTCTACATAATTTTATTCCACAAGTGGGCGTGGGGTCCCTCAGGGCATAAACTGGCCAGGGGCCCCTCGCGTGGGAGCCACAACCCGGTGAAAACTGAACTGGGGTCTGCACGGGCTGGGGCCAGGACTTGGTCCTTGGACTCCAGAGCTATAAGACAAGTGCTCAGCTCTCTGAGCCATCCCAGCATCCCCTCCTAACTTTTCTTAACGTTCACTGGGACTCTATAAAGATTCCCAACTTTGAGAGTTTCAAGCTCACTTGACTTAAAAAAGAAGATGAATAGGCAAGGAACATGGCTGTATTTATTAATTTACTTGACATTCAAAAAATTAAAGTTATACTAAAGCACTTTCATAGGTGCTTTGTGAGGAAATAAGAAAAAGTGAAAGCCAATGAGTTACACAAATAAATTTTAAATTATGGAGGTATCACTTTTCATGTCTTTGCTGCACTTTCATCTTTTCTTGGCCCACTCCCCCTACTACTTAATTTGTAAAATGTTATTTGAGTTTATCACTGGGAGCCAAGGTGGCCCCACAACTGTGTGTGCTGTTGCCTGTTTGTGACATGAATGGATAACAGCACCAGTAACTGACAGACTTTGGAAAAATTGATGATTGATCACATCTATTATTTATGTACCAATATGTGCATTGAAGAGCTAGAAGCAAAGTTTATATTTTACGTGATTAGTCAGAGTTAATGGACCATGGTAACTGAAATTTGAACCATGTGGTTGGAGGAATGCTGTTACACAACTAAACCCTGATCACTAAAATTTTTTACACATCAGAAGAATACAAAGTGAAGACTACATATATTAATCAATTTGCAAATTTGGAAAAATTGGGAACATTTCTGAAAAACTACAAAGTGCTAAAATTGGCACAAGAAATAATAAACCATTTGTCTAAGCCAATAGATGTTAAAGAATGTAAAACTGTATTCAAAACTTTGAGGTCCAGATACTTCCATAATTGTAACCAAAATGACAGCAAAACAAAAATTATGGTTTCTTTGGAGTTAGGAGAGCACATTAATTAGATATTAATTTTTAACATTTAATTATTTTAATTTTATATTAGTTTTAAAATTAGATATTAATAAGTTGACCACAAAGGAAAAAGAAAGCATATGGTAGTTTTTAATAATGGTGGAGAAAATAGTGGTCAAGAAACTGTTTGGGGGCGGCTTTTTTTTTTTTTTAGTATGGGATAATCCCAGATCAAATGTATATTTTCTGACTTCAAAGTTAACTTGAGAAAAAAAAAGAATTTAAAAACTTACTGTAAAAAGTTAAAAAGTATCACGTAGAGAAATTATAATAAGTGTCATCATAGATATGAGACATTTTTCTCATCAGATGATATAATAGACCAAAACGCGCTTCTGACTAGAAAAGTTAATACTCCTAAATGAAAAAATGTTTTAGTACAGAACTGAGAAACTATCCCTTACAAATATTATAATATTCTTGTGACTTTGAGATTCTTAGTATTTTAAAAGTACAACCACCTGCCAAATACTTCGTAGATTAAATACACATTCGCTTACCAAAATATATGATGGAATTCTGTAACATGAATTTGTAGACTCTGAACAAACATATGCTTCTGTGGACACAGTTCCCTCAAGTGTTTCTAACTGTTCATTTTCTTATTTCTGGTACAAATTAAATTGCAAAAAATTCTAATTTTTATGTAGAGAGATTGTGGCCACTGTGTGTGAATTTTATTGTAATTTAACTTTGATTGTATTATAGCAGCTGAGTCTCTAAACAGGTTGGACAAATTTCATTATTTAAAAGACCATAATTAATGTTTTGGTATTGGAATCATAGAAAAATCTATTATGTTCATTTTATATCAACAATTAATTTATATCAATAAATATGCATGTGCATGATTCCATGTACATATGCTACAAGCAATAGTTCTGTTTGTAAATTAAATTTACCTAAGAACTTAAAGAATGAGAAGATGCCAGGATAGCTCAACAGGTTGAGTGATTGCATTGCAACCACAAGGTCTGGGAATCAAATCCAGCCCTGGCCTTTGCAAACCCACATGCTGAACAACAGCATAATTGGTAACCACCAGGATGGTGGCGAAGGTTCTCGCCTCTCATGAGGGAGGCCCCCAGTTTGGTTCTGCCCTGTGTGGCCCCACATCCACCTGTGTGGAATGAAATTATGCCAAAAGCTGATGATGTACAACTATGGAGACTGCACTGGGCCCTCCCCCTTCTCTCTCTCTCTCTCTTTCTCTCTCTCTCTCTCTCTCTCTCTCGCGCGCGCGCTCTCACTCTCGCTCTCTCTCTCTCTCTCTTACCTCATCTCAAAAACAAAAACAAGCAAACAAAATATATATATATATAAAGATATAAATATAAATATATATATAAGAAAGAACCTAAAGACTGGATGCGTCTATACACTCATTCACATACACACACATTCACACCTATATGCAATATGTATACTCAGCCTTTATTCAGCAGAAAATTTTATTTCATTAGAAAAAGATGAGACTAAAGATATAAAACCAGTGGAAAGATAAATGATTTTAAAAACCAAAGCCAAACAGTGAAAAATACATTTGCTGCCCATGGTAACAGCTTTGCCCCTTAAAGCAACTGAACAAACCTTAAGCACTATCAGATTAATATCACCTACAGTTTCAATTTGACATGTTTGGTAGTATTGTAATGAGCCATAATTTTAACAACTTCATTCCAGTGTACAGAATGTTTGAAAATCACTAGGAACAATTGACAAAAGATAGACCTCTCATCCTGCTAATGTTGAACGGGCATTACTTCAAGACAGTAAGTGAGATAATTGTGAAATTTTGGAAAGAATAAAATATCAATTCATACATTTCATAAAAAGATTCTTTAGGTATGCACTGGACAGTAAAATCTTAGAAATTCGTATGGCTTAAAAGCATGCCGGATTTCAGCTATCCTGTGTAGCTGCCACATTTTAATTGAGACATATGGGGAGTTTCTGATTGGGTACTTAATAGTCCTAACAGCTTGCTATTCTAGAGAAATTCAATTACAGTAAATATAGCAGTGCTAGTCGCCTAGCACTGGTCTCCTGAATGGCTGGCACAGAGATGCTGCATTTTACAAAGTGAATGCTTAATGATTTTCATTTTATAGAGATGAAAAGATGTACCTTAACAGTGGCAATTTTCATTATAATAAATGTTGCCCTTAGAAATGGAGTCAAAACTAGATAATTTTATACATATTTCAATGTGAACAAATAATTCTGATGGATTTTAAAATAAAATGTGTCTTAAATTTTGTTTTATTGCAAAATGTACTTAGGGAGGTATGGCCTAATAACAAGGACTAAGAACAAAATATATTCAGACTCAGGAATGTAGGACAACAACCGATTTATTTTATGTTTAAAGAGATACAAATATTACAAAGCAGAAATCATAGGTATGGTAAGCATGAAATTAGAATTTCAGTTTTCTTTATGTAGGCAGATTACTTGGACACAGAAAATTACCCTTGGTGGGAGATTATAGTTAGATATAGTCCGCCAGAATAAAAAATAAGAAGAATGCCAACAAATAATGAATAAATACAATTCAACACTATGGGCATTATGTGTTTGCTGTTTTTGTTTTTTTCTTTGATACTAGACTTGATAAGGAAATTCAATATGAAAAATCCTCATAATCTCACATCTCAAAGATATTGCTGTCTGGCATAAGCATTTATACGGTTTGGAATATACATGCACACATGATCTCTTTCCCTAGATTAGAAATTCCTTAAATACAGGAACTATGCTCTACTTAACAGAACTTTATATTTTGTATCCAGACATCAGGAGGCTTTGAAAACATGTTTGAACACCTTAAATTATCTACAAAGTCTGGGTACTATGATTCAGAATGCAATACACTATTAAATGTTCATCTGTTTAAATACCTGGTGTATTTGGCTGGGGGTTATTGACCAGCATTTGTTGAAGATTCATCATATATCACTGATGCATTATTTAGTCATTCATGTAACCCCACACTCCTAGGGTAGGCATTGATCTTACTATGACGTAAATAGAAATTTACAAAGTATGCATAAAACTCTCATAGAGCTTGCATTTGAACAGAGAAAGAGACAAGTAATAAATTGTAGATTTGGAGAAAGTCAGTGCTGTAAAGGTGCATAAAGCAGGATGGATAATCGAAGAAGGATAGATTGGGAAATGCTTGTTGAAGAAAGATTTTTAGAAAGGCCTCTCTGATTAAATGACTTTGTAGTGGTCCAAGTAACGTAAGCGAGCAAGTTCCATAAGTATTTTCTGTAAAATCATTCCAAAAAGAGATAACAGTACATAGTAAAGCTCTGGCATGAGATGAGTTTGGCTTGTTTTGGGATAAAGCAAGAAGATAAGAGGGCTAGCAGGGGCCAAATGAACAATGAAAAGGAATTTGAACAGTGAGATTATAGAGTTCAGGGTGAGTTGCAAGCCATTCAGTATATTTTAGGTCATGTGTATGCTTGGTCAAAATACAACTGTGGCCTAATTTTAGCACCTGTTATGTATTTTCCTCTGCATTTGAATTTATCCCAAAATCAAATAAAAGCTAGAATTCTAGAGTAAAAATAGTCTGTCTTCTCTACTACTTCATAACAACATAGGGAACAGAATACTAAAGAAGGGACGAAAGTCTTCGCAATGTTAATTCTGTAAGACAGGCAAGTCTTTTGAAAAATATTATTGAAGCATACAGTAGGAATAGTTGACCCAGATAGAGAAAGAGGGCTATTCACATATCAGAAAAAAATATAAGACATGGCACATGAATGATATCTGCATTAGAATTTATTAGATGTCTCTTATTTTAAAAAAGATTTTATTTAGATTAATAAGCAACTGATAGATATAAAATAAATATTATTTTAATTTTTATGTATTTTTAACTAAAGGCAATACCTTTACTGAAAGAGCATATTATCTTGGTCTTTAATAAAATTATTTGTCTAAGTTTATTATAAATAGTTTCGTTAAAAATTCACACTGAGGGGAAAGCCGGGACGGCTCAGCGGGTTGAGCGCTCGCTTTGAGGCCATGAGGACCGAGGATCAAATCCCGGCTCCGGCCCAGGCAGGACCCACGTGCTGAACTGGGGAGTTCCCACAGTTCGGTTCTCTAACTGTCTCTGTCTCTGTCTCTCTCTCTATCTGTCAAAAAGTAAAATAGAAATAA